>SNQJ01S0029502.1:15197-57363 GCA_010110895.2 Picea sitchensis | reverse complement strand
AGGAATATTATTTTATAGAGGCGCATGAAGGGAAAGCTACCGCGCATAAGGTATTGTGTGCAATATTATGGTGGCCAACAATTCATAAGGATTCAAAGGAATATTTTCATAAGTGTGATGTATGTTGGTGAGTTGGGAAGCCATCCAGGAGGGAGGAGCTTTCATTGAGACCTCAAGTTAATTTGCAAGTATTTGATAAGTTGGAAGTAGACTTTGCAGGTGTAATTAATCCACCAGCAAGAAGATCGAGAGATAGATATATTATTACAACAACAAAATACTCTACCATATGGGTGGAGGCAACACCAATAAAGGATTGTAGCACAGAGATTGCAACAGGCTTTTCATTTGAACATGTAGTGACAAGTTTTGTATGTCCAAAAATTTTGATGAGTGATCAAGGGACTCACTTTATTAAATGTACAATTGAGGAAATGCTTAAAGAGTTTAAGATACATCATTAGAACAAAAATCCTTATCACTCTCAAGCTAATGGAATAGTGGAAGCCTTTAACACGATTTTGGAGAACACTTTGACTAAGATTTGTAATGTGAATAGATATGATTGGCATTTGAAGGTACCAGGAGTAGTATGGGCTTATAGGACTACATGAAAGAAGCTAACAGAGAATACACCCTTTACATTGGTGTATGGACAGGAAGCAGTAGTTCCCTTAGATTATTTGATACCAAGACTACGATTGCAACAATTACAGATATGAAAAAAAGAGGCGTAGCACGGGAACGAATAGCTCAACTTATGTAATTGGAAGAGGACATAATCATAGCAGGTTTCCATCAAGAGGTCCAGAAAGTGAAGGATAAGGCATGGCATGAAAGAGATATCAAGAAGAAGAGTTTTAAGGAAGGATATATGGTTCTCATGTATGACAGTAAGTATTTGTTGCACCTAGGGAAGATTAGAATGCATTGGTTAGGCACATATCAGGAAACGTTTGTCACAGATGGAGGTGTTGTACAATTGTAAGACTTAGAAGGCAAGGAAATACACGAATTGGTTAATGGTAGTCTACTGAAACTGTATAGGGACATTTGGCCCACTAACCCTCAGTAGTTGCAGCATAAGAAGTAAACTTATACATATTGTAAATAGTAGGAGTTAAAAGAAGAAAAAGAAAGATAAAAATAGAAAAATGAAGAAAAAGTCAAAAAGAAGCAGTTAGAGGAATAAGCAATAGAGAGATAAGTTGAGGATGACAACGCACAACAAACAAAAAATTGGTGTGACAGAATTCATTATACTACATGCAGGAAAATTAAACACAGCGCGATGGGATGGATAATGACCAGAAAAGTGGAAAAACTAGTGGACGTAAAAGAAAAGGTGCATCAAAGAATTAATGACGGAGTCTATAAAAGGGGAAAGTCGGGAAAAAGTAGAACACTTGTGATTTTTGAGAAACCAAGCGATAGAGAAAACATGGTGCGAGTAAGTGAGAGTTTCTAAAGAACCCAATTGAGATTTGCAGCCAAGTTTTCCTAAACTAAGAAAATAGTGCCACCAAAGTTCAGAAAACTAAGCCAGTTTGCGCGAACAACCCACAACAGTAACAGACAGTTGGAAGAAACAACCAGAGTGGTCTATGTGGATTATATTCACACAACAAATATTGAATCTATTAGGATGACAAGGATTGCAGAAGAAAACCCACAAGAAAAAGTGACATAATTCATCCAAGCAACGTCATTGGTTATTAATATCTTTTTCTACTTTTTGGGATAACCCAAGTTCATATCTAAATAGGTTTTCAAAAAATCACTCCAAAACTATCAGCCCTCCTTGTACACCAGAAAGAAACACAACACACAAATTTCACTATTCAATCTCACCTAATATATCTCTATGGGTGACTTCAAAGCTCAAGTGCATGCAAGATATGAAGGAGTGGGGATCTAGGATTGTATTTCATCTTCTTCAGGACTTAGTCTGATTATTTCTTATATTATTCCTAAGATTCATTCATCTTTTAAGCCATGCATGTATTCTAACATATTTATCTTAACCATTCATTCATTCATTCATAAACTAACCACTAACGGAAGTAAACATGCAATAATTATTAAATATAACACATGTTTTACCATGGTTCACCCCCTTCTCGGCTATGTCCACAAAGATCTGGCTTCTATGCTCTTTTATTTAGATTTCTGCAAAATATGGCATTATGCGCACTACATATCTCGTCATACAAGTACTATGAGGTCAAAAAACCTTTGTGAGGAGGACTAGATCACATCAGGATCTTCAGCGTGTGATCTAACCCTCAATATATAGCTACTTGAATATTCTACAGCTCAACAACTTTACAATAGTAGATCAACTACAATCATTGAATCACAAAACTATAATCATTACTCAGTAGCAACCGAGCCCCATCCAACCCCGACCTAGACCTCCTAGGTTCTTATTTATACTAATATACAAGATTATTATCCATTACAATATTTTACCAAAACCTTAACCCTAACATGGTTAGGTTTTCCCACCTGCACGCCTTACATGCTTTCCTCCTTTGTATGTTGCTTTTCCTCGCACGTCTTTCTTTTCCTGCCAGTTTTTCTTCTCCAAAATTGGGCTTTACCTTCTAAAAATATTCCCTCCCTTGAAATAGGACTGCACCCAACAGACCCTCAACACTGACATGTGGCTTGTCCCAATCCACTTAGGTAGTGTGCATTCCCTGCACTTCCCTTTCCGGGCCAAGGAACTTTTCTGCTAGTTCCTTTCCTTTCTCTCTCATCTTCACGACTTTGTTTGTCAACGCCTCTACTATCTGTGTTGTTATTTCCTCTTTTATTAGCGTTGCACTATTTGTCTGTGTTTGTGCCACACTTTTATTTTCTTCCTCCAACTGTGAAATAACCTATGCTGCTTGTTCTTGGAGAGGTTCCAATTCCACTTGTCTTTCTTTCTTCTAAATCTGCGTTGCATTCAACTCTGTCTACAGCTTCTTCATGTATTGAGTTCCCTTTAGGCGCTCTGTGATTTTCATCACTTTTTTCCTTTGTTTGAGGTCTTGTATTTCTACGTTGACTCTTTCCTCTTCCTGGTCCCACTGTTGGACCTACTTGTCTTCCTCTAATGTTGTCTAGAGTTGTGCGGCTCTGTCAAATAGTTCTTCTGCTACGCTTTCTTGTTTCTCTATCTCAACTATTTTGAGTGCATATTCTTGTTTCATTTATTATCTAACCTCCGAAAGAGTCATAGGGTTAAGAATTTCCTTGAGCTCCTCAATATCATGTCTGCACTGATATATTGATTGTGCAATCAGGTTGATGTTCTCCTCTGCGCTCTTCTCCAGTGCTTGCGCATTGTCTGGGATACGATTAGAAACCGTTGTCAATTCATGTATCATTATTTTGACGCGTTCTTTTTCCTCCTTTGTTTCGATCTTCACCTGCTCGGCTACCAGTTCCAAGGAGTCCCTGCTATTCTTTGTTTCCTACAGTTTTGTTGCATTTGTCCTTGCGCTCGATTGCACTTTTTGCGCGACACTAAATTGAAGCTTATATACTGCCTTGGTTAGTATCCTTTCCAGTACCAACTCTACTTGTGCTAGACCCTTCAGTGGTGTCTAGGCTATGGCTTCGTCCATATGTAGAATCTATTATGCTACTTGGAATCTTGGACTTGCCTGCGCGATAGTCTGGATGGTATTTTCCGCATTTGGCGCAGTCCTTGCCTCTACTTATGTTGTTGCGGGGAAGGGTTTTATCCCCTTTTAGGCCTTTGTTCTACTTTTGTTTGCTCCAGGACCTGCCTTATGTCCACCAACTCATTTTGTATTCTCCCTCATTGGTGATGGGGCTCTTTGAATTCCTCAGCTACGCGGACTTGTACCCTTTCGGCAACAAGGTTGACGTTGTCCTCAGTAATTGTGTACTCGGGTAGCTACTTATGATCCTTGTCCTTCTTGCACAGCCACCCTATGTGTATAATTGGCTTCTTGGGCAGCTCTAATTCTTGTGGGGCAGCTACCGAGGATATTTCTTGTGTCATTGTGTCCCCCACTCCTTGTTCTTCTTGTGTCGGGGAAGTGCCCTTTTTCCCTGCCTGCACATCCTTATTTGGCACACTCCCATTATTTTTTTGCACTGGTTTCTAAATGGGCTTCCCCTGCTATGTAAGCATTTTAGGCGTAACACTATCTCTTGCAGGTGTCTTACATGAACCTGCTTGTACCTCCTTTCCCATTGGAATTTCCTCTGTAATGACTGGGATATTCCAGTCATATTTCCAGTCCTACATTGCCATTTCCACCTCCTCTACACTGATGCAGTATTGCAACTGCAACCATTCCTACTCTAGATCCCTGTTTGCTTGGATCGACATGTTGTGTCTTGTAGGTATGAATTTTTCTATACCTTGGTACTACGCAGAAAGTTTCAGAGTGATTCTCCATGTATTGGTTATGCTCTCCTGGATGTCATTGAAGTACCATGCAAAGGTACTCGCATTGTCACTTCTTATTTTGGGTTTTGAAGTTCTCCCCATTGATGTATACCACACTACATGGAAACAAACTATTTTGTCACAAACGTATGAGTATGGAGGATCCCTCCACCCAATTAGTGCTATCAGGATCGTCAACCATGAGTAATGGAGATCTGTTCCCAAGTCCTATGCATCTTTGCATTCATCGAGGAACAGGTTCAGTAGGTATGGAGCCCAGCTAATCATGGTTTCATTTGTGAATTGTGATGCATTTGCAACAACCCCAACCGAGACCTCCTCTTTGTGGAATTTTCTTAGAAGTTTGCATGCCATGAGTTTTTGTGGCATTTTCTTATAAGTTTTCAATTTTGTCTTACTAGTGTACTAGATGTCCTAGCCTCCACTTGTCTATCTTCTGCGCCTGATTCTGGCTTCCCAGTTATGTCTTCTACCATCCCTTCTTACTACTGTGCGGACCATACACCAGGTTTTGGTCTCAGCGCTGCAACCTCTATTTTCTTACTGGCATCCCCATTTGTTCTATGGGATACTTCGACCCTCCCAGGTTGTTATAGGTTTCCTGCGTCGACTGTTTTGTGGCCTTGTGCACTGTCGTGTGAATCCATTTCCATGTCAATTGTCACTAGGGATTGTTCTTATTCCTCAACTAGTGTGGCGCTCACTTGTTCGAACTACAGGGATGGAATTACGTCAACATCAATAATTCCCTCTCTCTGTGCCATTTCTTGCTCGACCTCCACGGTTTCGTGTGGTGCCCTAATGTTTCTTCTTATTTTCCTTGCAGTTTGGCTTGGTGTGAAAATATTTGGAGGTGCCATAGTGGGTACTTCTTGATTTTTTGAATAGGCTTTGATTGGTTCGCTCTGTGCACTCGTCTATTTTCTTGTTGTCTGCGTGCTCTCTAGCTCCATGAGTTTGCAATTTCACAATAAGTGTTGTTTTTTTCGTGTTCCCCCTTTATATTGGGAGTGTCATTATTTCCCTGAATCATCTCGCAGAAGCTTCCTTGGTTTCAATTCATGCATTGAATCTTCTCGAGTATGCTTCATTCAATTCCATAAATGCTCCAATTTGTGCCTTTTTACCCTAACCGACGTTTTTCACTTTTTCGATTGTTGGTTCCTTTTCCAGTGCACTGAAATTTTTGAGTGTGTCATGCATTTATGTTGTTATTTTTCTTTAGTGCGTGGTGTTTTTATTTATATCAATCATATGTTGCACATGAACATTTTGTTCCTTTTGTCGCACTGAGTCCACTATCTCTATGCACAATATTTCCCAGTATTTTTGTATTTTCTTTCTTTTCTATTTTTCTATTTATATTTCCTTCTTTTTCTCCTTTTTATTTCTTTTTATCTTTTTAATATTCTACTCTTTACTATAGAACACTATATACATGCATTTATTACTGTGTTATAACTTTTAAGTGTTAGGTGTTTGACTGTCCCTGTATAGTTTCAACTGACTCCCATTGATCATTCCTTTCAGTTTTTAAACTGCGAAATCCTTTAGTTGTATAGATCCCCCATTTGTGACAATCTGTACTTCATAGATCCCTATCCAATGCATCCTAAATTTTCTAGGATGTTGAAAAACTTCATTGTCATAGAGCAAGACTAGGTCTCCTTCCTTAAAACTCTTCCTCTTTATATGTCTGTCATGCCAGGCTTTGTCTCTTGCTATCTGTACTTCTTGGTGAAATTCTGCTAGAATCCTATCCTCTTCCATTTTGATTAGTTGATTCAACCTCTCCTTTACTGTGCCTCTTTCTATCATGTTGGTAATTGTTGTTTTTCACATAATAGGTACCAGAAATGCTAATGTTACTACTTCTTCCTACCCATAAACCAATCTAAATGGTGTATTTCTTGTTAACTTATTACATGTAGTCATGTATGCCCATAATGTTGTTGGTATTTTCAAGTCCCAATCATCCTTGTTGACATTGCATATATTTGTCAGATCATTCTCCAAGATCTTATTGAAGGAATATATTGTTCCATTTACATGAGGATGGTATGGTGTACTCTTCTGGTGATAGACTTCAAACTCCTCATTATTGACCCTGATAATACTGTTGATAAAGTGAGTACCTTGGTCACTCATCAAAATTCTTGGACACTCAAACCTGGTGATGACTTTCTCAAACAAGAAGTGTGATTTTTTCTCTGTGCTACATTCTTTGACTAGTGTTGTTTCTTCCCATATTGTTAAGTATTTTGTCACAGTAATGATATATCTAGCTCATGACCTTATTTTTTGTGGATGGATTGGTCCAACAAAAGTCTATTTCCCATTTTTAAAATACTTGCAAGGTTACTTGTGGTCTTAGGGGCATCTCATCCCTTTTTTTAAGTTTTCCAACCCTTTGACATACATCACATGTATGGAAATATTCCTTGGCATAACTATGAATTGTTGGCCACCATAATCCTACATGCAATACCTTCTACATGGTAGTGTTTCCTGCATAGTGTCCTCCAGCTATACCTTCATGAGCTTCTGCCAAAATTCTAGGTCTTTCATGCTCTAATACACACCTTCTCAAAATCTTGTTTGTGCCCATATTATATAGGTGTCTTGAAATAAGTTGATAGTATGCAGCTCTGACAACCATATTTTTCTTCTGCACAGTACTAAAATATTATGGTTCACTCCTTAGACTTAAGTATTCAATAATATCAACAAAGTATTCATCAACTACTTGTACTAAAAACAACTTCGCATCAGGGAAATTGTCTTCCAAATTGGTAGGTTCTTATCCATTAGTTACCATTGATAGGTGATAAGGTATTGCATTCAGCTTCCCTGGTTTGACTATCACTTAAAAATCAAATTCTTTAAATAACAATAGTGATCTATAGATCGTCCCCCCCAACATTGGCTTTTTGACTAGATATTTGAGGTTTGAATGATCTGTGAACATCTTAAAGTGTTTCCCTAGTAAATAGTGCCTGAAATTATGAAGTGCATATACCAATGTTATTCCTTCTCTTTCTGTGGTGTTTTAATTCTTCTTTGATTATGACAATTTTTGGCTTACAAAGGCTATAGGATGGTCTAAATCCCCTGCTCCTAACTGCTCCAGAATTGCTCCAAGTTCTATGGTTGATGCATATACATGCAAATGAAATGTCTTTTCCCAATCAAGGAATACTAGGATAGGTGTTGTGACCATATTTTCTTTGAAGGTGTCCAACCCTTGTTGACATTCCTCATTCCACTGAAATCTTTTATCTCTCTTTAACAATTTTTCCATTGGCGTAGTAATCTACGCATACCCTTTTATAAATTTCATGTAATATCTTGTATGTCCTAGTGTTTTTCTCAACTAGCGTACTAACTTAGGTAGTGGTAAATTGAAAATGACTACAATCTTAGCAGGATCCATTAGTAAACCTTGTTTACACTCTATATGTCCCAATAATATCCCAAAAGGTGTCCCAAAAATGCATTTATTTATATTCAATGATATCTGACATTGCCTGCATCTTTCCAACATTAGCCTTAATACTTCTACATGGTATTTTAACAGAATATATACAGTCCAATAATCTAGATATACTTCTAAAAACTTATGTATAAATTCCTTAAAACAAGCTATGAATACTCTTGAAAATATGGTTGGTGCATTCTTCATCCCAAATGGCATAGTTGTGTATTGGTAGGATCCCCATTCTGTAGCAAAAGTAGTCTTATACCTATCTTCTAGAAAAAATTTAATCTGATGGTAACCTGAGAATCCATATGTAAATGAATATGCTTCTTGGCCTCCCACATTCTCTAAGACCTCATCTGTGAAAGGGGTAGGAAAAGGGTCATGTAAGAAAGCATCATTCAATTTTCTCAAATATTCGCAGATCTGTATCCCCCCTTGTTTCTTTTCTTGGATTACCATAGGGCTTATTCATTCATATTCCTCTATTGGTTCTAGGATACCAGCTTTAACCATTATGTCAATTTATTCTTTCACTTTCCGCTTATATACTAGATTTATTCTATAATATCTCTGCATGACAGGTCTTGCCTCAGGTTTGAGAGGAATCACCATCTCTCCTAGTTCTCCTTCTATGTAGTTCATCTCTGTAAAGGTTGTTGGGAACAGGTCATTGTATTCGCGCAACAACTCTGTTATTCTTTAATTGTTTGTTCATCGCAATAGTCTCCAATACTTTCCATTTTAGGATTGTTGGTTGTCCCAATGTTGACTTTATTCACTTTCATTGGTGTAGCAAATACTTTTGACTTCAGAGATGGGCATTCCACCTCTCTTTCTCCTTCAATTTTTGTGATTTGAATGTTGCGCGGGTTATCTTCATCTGGTGCTTCTTCTTCAACATGATAGCATGACAATAGTTCTTTGACTATCAGTGTATTCTGTTGTCGGTACTCTGTCATGAGCTCAACCTCTGGTTCATCAATAAATATCACACCTCTTATCTACTTTAGTGTTGAATAAATTTTTGGGTTCTCATTTTCAAATGAGAAGGTTACTACAAAATTTTGTTGTAAGGTTTTCCATTTTGTAGTGCCTCTGCGCAGCTCCTAGTCTACATACCAATTCTCTAGGATTCCTTCCAATGTATGGATAAAGTGATGGGGCCATTCTTCTGGTGGTGTCAACCTCCATTGTGTCATGCACTTCTCCAAGTGTTTCGTTGGTGTCCCTTGCCCACCATACCTCTGCATTTTATTTCTCCCTTTCTCTGTGCCAAATCTAATGCACAGTAATCGCTTACATTGGTACCGGCCCTGAATTTTTTCTTTGTGTGCACCCCACTATATTGCAAGTGTGACCTTGAGTGCAATATCTAGGGCTAAGTACCTCTGATTTTATAACACTTCCTCTTTATAATTTTTCAAAAATTCCTCTAAGTTATTGACCCCATAAAAAATGGGAGGTTCTCTTATCTCTGTACCAACCAATCTTACTGCGCAGTCTATTCTTGTGCACCTTTGTGTGGAAGCTTCATATAATATCTATTGCAAATTCTCCAAACGTGTATCTATGTCATAATCACATGATGTGATGTTTCTCCAACTGAGTAACCCATCTACAGTTGGGCTAACATAATCCTCTTCTCGAGCAGGGGTTCTGTAAAATTGGTTTATTTCCTCCATATCTAAACAGGTGGGTTCTACAAAATTTTCTTCCTCTAAAGGGTCTAATGTTGAAATGACTCTATATTTCCCTGATTTGAATATCATTTTCCTTGTCTTCAAGTGTATTATGGCTTGGTTATCAAATGCACAGTCCAATCCAAGTAATGTTGGATAAGGTCTTGTGCCATATACTATATCTATTACTTCAAAGTCTTCCTTAGTGCACACTCCATCAAAATCTATTATCACACCTTTAATCCTCCCAATAGGTAGAACTATGTGTTGGTTTGCGAATTTTGACTAGACAGGTGAATAGCCTAATGTGGGTTCTCCCATAAACTACCATGTCTTCTTAGATAAAACATTTACTTTCGAGCCTAAGTCGAGTATAATATCCCCCATATTGAAATCCCCAATATTAGCATTGAGCATGAATTCTCTACTTGTCCTTCTTCTTGTATGTGGATGATTGATTTTTTTCTACTCTAATTTCCCTTCTCCCTTTGTGTTACATATTTCTAGCATATTTTTCAAAACCTTAACAGATGATGGATCATTCAGTAGCTTAACACAGGATTGCAGAAAAGTCTTTATGGTACTTTATTTCTCTAAAAGTTGTGCTTCACTGGTGTGGTCCATTGATGAAGGCATCTCATACATTGGTACGTTCAGAGTATGTTGAGCAATTGAAGTGGATGCAACATTTTTCGTAAGAATATTCTGTCTTGCCTCCTTGAATGTTTCCTTTTCTTTTCGTGCATCAAATTGCTTCTATGGTTCATTATTTTTCTTCACCCATTAGTGTTGCACTGGATTTTTTCTTACTGTGTCAGTACCTATCTTAGCTCCTCCTCATGTGACTATGTTGATATTTCTTCCATCATCCTTGGATTCTGCAGAAATCCACTAGACATTCGAGTTTTCTCGATTCCCCTTGTCTTGTATCTTTCCCAATAGTGCCAGACAATCCTATGTATCATGGTATGTTGCGCGACGGTACATGCATGTCTCTGGTGGAAGTGGGATCTCCATTGCATAATGTCCTGGTTGTTGGAAGTTTTGGCACATGATTAGACATATGCCTCTTCCAAATATTCATCTACCTCATCCTCTACCTCTGTATCCATATCAATCTCCTCATGGTTCATTATAGTGAGGTACTTGGTTATAATGCACAGGGTTATATTGTGGCTATGTGTTGTTATATTATGGTTGTGTAGTGTTATATTGCGGTTGTGAATTAGTATATGCAGGTGGTCCCTAGTTGAACCGAGGTGTAGCTTGTACTATCATAATTTATACTTGCACCATGTAAGCATCTGAAGTTCTTTCTCTCATAAGCTCCATCGTCCTGCAATATTTATCATCATGACCCATTGACTTGCAGAAATTGCAGTATGAAATTTTGGGTATTGTCTAATACTTCTGCATCATTGGACAATGATATGGATCATGCCCATGGGTCTTACAGATCTCTCACCATGGTCCTCCTATTGGAAAAGGGTTTGGTACTCCTATTTCCATGTATTGCACGAAAGTTGGACATTTATTCTTATTGTGTCCTTTTTTCATGCATGTGGTACAACAAACAACTTCTCTTTTCTCTTTTCTCTTATTCTAGTTAAGATGAAATGTTAGATTCTTTAGATACCCCTGCAACTCCTCGATTTATGGGTATGTCTTTTGATACTAGTTCTCTTCCAGTTGTAAGGATTCCTGCAGAGCCTCTTTCTTAGTTTGGAACTTTTGTTTTCTTAATGGGTACTTCAAATGTAGTAACAATGAGTTCAAAAATAGGCTCCTATGTTGCATGTCAGTCATTACGTACTTCAACTTACCTTTGAGATGCTTAAACCTCTTATCAATATCTCAAACAGACTCACCTAGTTTCTTCCCGATTTGGATTTCATGTACTGATCTTCTGAGCTAAGATTTTTAAATTCAGTGATCAGTAGTTTCCTCACATCTTCAACATCCCTTGTTACTTCTGGTGGACTATTTACAATTAATATCATGTACCAATCCAGTGTGTGGTCTCTTAACATGATAGATAATTGTGCAAGTGTTGTATCCTCATATGTGATCTTCTTTGCTTCTCAGATCTTCATGCAAATGAATAAGTGTTTTATGTGGTCCTCGGATGCCTCTTCCCAAAACTCTGGTAACTTGATCATAGGATCATGTCCTTCCATCCTGAATGGTGTTGAACTACTACCTTCATGCGGTGTAGATATTTGACTGCTACTTCCTGAACTAGCTCCTCCAGTTGCTGCTTCTTGTTTAGATGTGTTTCCTGATGTCTTTCTTCCACTAAAATTTGGTTGTCTAAATGGCAGTGTTCTTTCTGGTGTACTAGTCACATATGGGGTTATGGGTTCCACACTAACACTAACCTAGATTGGAGTTATGCCTTATGTTATTTCCCTTGGACCTCCTATCTTCCTTTGATATGTTGTGCATAGGGTTTTCTCAATCTTCTCCATATCCTAGAGATCCTCTACCTCTTCTTCATCACTTGCCAATACCTCTCTACCATCTATGGCTCTCTTATTATTGTTCATATTATATTGGTAGGGTGCTCCACTGCACGTTGGTGGGTGCATGCCCATTTTGGGAGAAAAGCACAACATGGGAGAAATACAATTGGTGGGAAGAGAAACATTTGGAAAGAAAACGTGCATGCAGAGGAGGAAAGCATGCGAGGCGTGCATGAAAAAATACCTAACCATGCTAGGGTTAGGGTTTTGGTAAAAGGATGTAATGGCTAGTAAGACAAAATCATGTATAAATAGGTACCTAGGAGGTATAGGTCAGAAGTTGTTGTGTTGTTCAAAGACTATTATTGGTTTTGGTTCGGGTTTTTGGTTGTGGTTCAGAATGTCTGTAAAATATGATCTCATTTTGTAAGTTGTTAAGATGAGGAGAGGAAATAAGGTAGATCTTGAGGGTTAGATCACATGTTGAGGATCCTGGTGTGATCTAGTCTGCCTCATTGTAGATCTTGACCCGTTTGATGGAGAGTTGTAATGCATGCGTCGCTGTAGCTTTGGAAACACCATAATAAAAGAGCAGAGCATCCAAATCTTTGTCAACGTAGCCCAGGAGAGGGTGAACCATGGTAGATCATGTGTTATGTGATTAAATATTATGTATTTACTTTACTATCAATGATTAGATGTTAGACAAATTCATTAATTTCTTAGTTAGATCTGTTATTTTACATGCATAAATACGAATGACAGAATATTCAATATAAGTTGAATGTTAGAGTAAACAAATGAATATCACATAGTGTAATCCCAGATCCTCACTCATTCCTAGGCTGCAAGCACCTCAGCATTGCATCCACCCTTAAGAACTATCTCGGGTGAGACTGTGCATTACATTTTATGCGTCGTGTTGCCTTATGGTTTACCAGGAGGGCATATAGTTTTAGAGGGTTTTCTAGGAAACCATAGTAGATATGAACCTAGGTCATCCAAGGATTAGTTAGAGGAAATAAAAAACTAACAAATGGTTTTGTTGTCGGCTGAAACTGCATGGGATTGAGTGAGAGGGATCTGCAAAAGAATCGTGAAAAAAATGATAGTATAGAGGGGGATGTTCAGACCATGGAATTTAATGAAAGAAGAGATCGAAATCTGGTTGAATACAAAGGAGATGGAGTTTGCACAAAAATATAACAGAAACCCTAACATAACACAGCTTAAATATTTGGACAAGTACATATTTAGTGACTTGCATGAAGAATTTTTCTATGATTTCCCGCATGTACTGCAGGAGTGGCTATTAAGGTTGAAAGAAAACCACCCTACAAATCAGATCAGATAGATAGAGTGGAATTCTATGGATATCGTGCAGTTACAACAAGTAGACAACAAATTCACACGCATAGTGGATTTCTGGCTAGACAGTATTGTTGCAGGCTTTATCACATAATTTGTAGTAGATACTGTGAAGTCTTACAGTGCAACAGAGCTAGAATTAATGAAGGGACCTAGAGGTAGGTATATTAGATCATTGTATACTTCCATCAATATTTTATTGTATAAAAAAGGTGTAATGACAATGGAATCAAAAATCTAAACCTCCCTGTGTGCATGGGGGAAGGGGAGAAGCACTGAAGAGCTAGAAGGATGGAGGGAGAAATGGAGAAAGGAAAGAAGGAGGTCATGCACCCAATCATGATGGAGGAAGATCATATTAAGAAGATAATGGAAACAGCTGGAAAGATGCGCAGTGGAGCACCCTACCAATATACGATGAATAATAAAAAGAGATCCATAACTAACAGATAGGGCTTGGAAATTTTTGAAGAAGTGGTAGAGGATCTCCATGCTATGGAGCATAGTAAGGAAATCCTACACACAACATATGGAAGGAAAGCAGGCAGTCCAAGGGTAGGAACTGAAGGCAAAACTCCCATCCATGTTAGTGTCAGTGTGGAACCCATAAACCCATGTGCAACTAATACACCAATAAGAACACCACCATTTAGACAACTAAATTTCAGGGGAAGGAAGACATTAGGAAGTACATCTAGTCAACGAGCAGCAACTGGAGGAGCCAGTTTAGGAAGTACTAGTCAAGCATCTACACCGCGCAGAGGTAGTATTTCATCATTCAGGATGGCAGGACATGATCCCACCATTAGGTTACCAAAATTCAAGGGAGAGGCACTTGAGGACCCTCAGAAGCATTATTTTATCTATGAGAAGATATGGGAAGCAAAATAGATCATAGATGAGGATACAAAACTTGGGCAGCTAGCTATCATGCTAAGAGACCGCGCACTAGATTGACACATGAGCTTGACTATAAACATCCCACCAGAAACAACAAGGACGATTGCATATATCAAGAAGTTGTTGATAAATGAATTCCAGAAGCCTAGCTTAGAGGATCAGTACATGAATGAGATGACAGATATTAGAAAAAAACCAAGAGAATCTATGTGGGAGATTGACCAGAGATTCAAACAATTGAATGGAGAGATGAAGTATGTCATGAAAGATATGTAGAATAGGCATATGTTTGTGAATTCATTGATACCAAACTTGAAATACCCTTTGAGATAGTAGAAGTTTCATACTTAGGCAGAGGCTCTGCAAGCAGCCCTACAACTATAAGAGAACCAATATCAAAAGACAGATCCAACAATATAGGAGATGAAGGAGGATCTAAATAATTTAACATTTCAATTGAACCGGAACAGGGGTAAGGACAAAAGAGAAGTTTTTTGGTGTACCACATGTAGGAAAAAAGGACACCACAAGAATGAATATCCAACTTTCGTGTAGTACATGGAAACAGGACTACCAAACACTTTGCCATCAGGAGGAATATGATGTGAGATCTATAATACACAGGGAAATGCTCCATATCATTTTCCAATGATGCAGAAATATCAGACAGTGCCTAAGAGTTCATACTACAAATCTTTCAAGTCAGTGGGTCATGATGAAAAAGATTGCAGGAAAATGGATCTGATGAGGGAAATAACATCAGACACCTATAGGGTGTAGGAATAAATGATGACAAGGAGAGTTGAACCACATTTTAACCAAGTACCAGCCCCATATAAAACTGTGCATCAACAGTATAACATTATGCAGCAGAAATATAACATTATGCAGCTGTAGTAAAATACTGCGTAGCCACCATATAATCTCATGCAGTATAATCAGGTACCTTAGTACAACACACCGCGAGGAGATAGAGTTGGATACATAGGTGGAGGACGAGGTAGAGGAGGATTTCGAATAGGAAAAGGACCAGTGGTATGTCATAACTACCAACAACCAGGACACTATGAAAGAGAATGTCCACTTCCACCTACGACATGTATGTATTGTCGCGCAGCATATCATGACACAAACGACTGTCTGACACTATTGGGGAAGATCTAGGAAAAGGGAAATCAAAACAATCAGAATGTTCAATGGATTTCTACAGAAGCGAGGGATGATGGAATAAATATCAACATAGTTACATGCAGAGGAGCTAAGATAGGAGATGACGCAGTACAACAGGATCCAACGCAACACGAATGGGTGAAGAAGAATACTGAACCACTGAAACAGTTTGATGTGAGGAAAGAAAAAAAAATATTCAAGGAGAAAAGAAAAGAGTTCCTTGAGAAAGATATTGCATCAACATCAACCACACAGTACACTCAGAATGTACTAATGTACGAAATGCCTTCATCACTAGACCACACCCATGAAGCACAACCTTTCGTACAAGTAAGTACCATAAAGTATTTTTTGCAATCCTGTGTTAAACTACTAAATGATCCATCATCTGTTAAAGTATTAAAAAAAATGTTAGAAATATGTAACACGGATGTAGAGGGAAAGCTAGAGTAGAAAACACGTAATCACTTGCATACAAAGAGGAGGACAAGCAGATAATTTAGACTGAATGCCAACATTGGAGATTTCAACATGGGGGATATTATACTTGACTTAGGCTCTGAAGTAAATATTTTACCCAAGAACATGGAAATATATGGGGGATCCCATATTAGTCTACTCACCTGTCCATTTGAAACTAGAAAATCAACACAGAGTTTTGCCAATTGGAAGGCTAAAGGGTGTGATAGTACACCTGGATGGAGTGCGAACTAAAGCTGATTTTAAAGTGATAGAAATAGAGGATGGAACATGTTATCCAACATTGCTTGGCTTGGATTGGGAATTTGAAAACCAGCCCATAATCAATTTGAAGACAAGTAATATGACATTTGAGTCAGGAAAATACATAGTCATTTCACCACTAGACCCATCAAAATGATAAATGTTTGTAGAACCCACTTGCTTAGTCCTAGAGGAAATCAACTAGTTATACAAAACCACCGCGCGCAAAGCAAATTATGTGAATCCAACTACAGATGGGGTACTTAGTTGGAGAAGTATCACATCATGTTCTTCAGACTCGGATACAGGTTTGGAAAATCGGTAGCAAAGATTACATGAAGTATCCACAATAAGGTGTGCAAGAATAGACCGCACAATAAGATGGGTGGGTACAGAAATCAGAGAACCTCCCAGTTGCTATGGCATTAACGATTTAGAAGAATTCCTAGCAATATACGAATATGAGGTGTTGAAAAAATAGAGGATATTATCCTTGGACATAGCACTCAAGGAAACACCTGCAAGATGGTGGGGTGTGCACAAAGAAATAGTTAAGGACTACTATCAATGCAAACGACTATTGCGCATTAGATTTGGTGCATAGCAGAAGAGCAGAGTGATGCAGAGATATGATGGAAAGGGGTCACCATTAGAACATGTGGATAAGTGAAGAACACTATGGACGATGAAACCACCAGAAGAATGGCATCATCACTTTATTCATACACTAGAAGGAATTCCATAAAAATGGTATGTAGACCAGGAACTACGCAGAGGCACTGCAGAATGGACAACAATGTAGAAGAATGTTGTGGTAAATTTCTCATTTGAACATGAGAACCCCAACTTGGATTTAGAGCTCAAGAAGATAAGAGGGGTAATATTCATCCAGGAGCCAGAGGTGGAACTCATAATAGAATACCAACAACAAAATAGAAAAACAGTGAAAGAACTATTGCCATGCTATCATGTGCAAGAAGAAGCACCCGATGAAAATGACCCGTGCAATATCTGTTGGCGTTACTTCACACACACCTAGGATTTATTTTTCCTAAGGTTATTCCTTGTTTATTAGTCATAATTAGTCATTATCCAGTCTCCTATATTTCAGGGGAGAATATTCCACCTGGAGAATATTCTCTTCCAGTTGACACTTCAGTTTGACTAGTTGAGTTGAGTTTAGATGTTGCATTGGTTTTGTCACCATGCAACATTGGGATTATCACCAACTCACTACTCTTTGTTCAGTCAGTTAACTAAAGACTAGTTGACTAGTTAACTCAGCTAGGTGGTAGTTCACTCATGTAACTACCTGAGAGACTAGACTAGGTGGTAGTTTACTCATGTAACTATTGATATGTGTCCAGATCAATCTAGACCACCACTATGGCTCATTAGTTACTCATTTATCCTATATATATTGTAAATTATTCACTCTTTGAGTGTGGAAAATGGTTAATGAGAATTCTTCCATTATTTCTCTCATTCTTCTTCCTTTTCCAATTCTCTCTGCAAATGTGTGTATTATTGTTTAGATAGATCTATTATGTGTAGGTTCAACACATTTACATGGTATCAGAGCCGACGGACTGCTAAACAAAGCTACACCAAATTATTTTTTCCAGGTACAAAATATTGAAGACAACAAAAAGATGGATTATTCACCAGAAATACTTCTCACGCCTCATAAATATTTGGAATGGAAACCAAAAATTATTCTTATGCTCAGATATAGAGGCTTGTACCAAATAAGTATGGCAATGGAAGTAGAGCCTGATTCTGTCGATGAGAAAAATGACTTTCTCAATAGACAAGATATGGCCATAGGATGTATCCTCTATTTTATTTCTCCTGAAATTCTCCATCAAGTATATGACGACTCACAAGAATTCACTCCAAATGATTTATGCAGTAGATTGGAAGTTTTATTTGGGAATAAGGAAGAATGCATGCAAAATGTTGACAAGATATAGAATGTAGAAAAGCCACTGGAAGATAAATCATCTCAGTTTGAAGAGCCTTCTACACAAGTATATACAAAAAAAATTATTCCAATAATTGAATATGATGTCTACTCCATTTCAGATTTGTTTTCTGAAATTCATGTGGAATATATATGGCATGCATCTCAGGAGTCACATGTAGATATTTTTCCATGCGCAATGCATGTATCTCAGAAGACAAAAAGGGATCCGCGCACATCAGACTCAATTATGATATTTTCTTAGCACTATTTGCAGAAACAAATTGGATATTTGAATTCCTCTCAGGAAAATAGCCAATTTAAAAAAAAACGTCGTCTCAAACGGAGTCCGGAAAGTGAAGTTATGATCGTTTTAAAATCAACAAAATTTCAGCATTTTTCTGGAAACGGCCACACGGTTTTCAAAATTTCATCCAAAATTTATTTGGATATTATTCATTACAAGAATGTAAAGTGGATATGTGTGGAAATATCGATGATTCATATACTTCATCAGATCTATGCAGACATCTACATCTTCAACAAAATATTTAAAGAGCACAAACTTGCACAGTTACGAGATCTTCTTGGAGTGAAGGACATGGTTGCTAAGCAACTGCCTTTTGTTCCTTATAATTTTTTATTTTATGCGTTGTAATTTGAGGGGGGGTTTCGTTCCCATGAGGTTTTCCCTCTTTCCTCATTTATTTCAGTGTATCTTTTGTATTTGGGTACCTAACATGGCCTCGTNGACCTGTATGTATTTTCGTGCATCAGACCATGACACGGAAGATTGTCCAACACTATTGGGGAAGATCCAGGAAAAGAGAAATCAGAACAATCAGAATTTTCAATGGATTTCTGCATAAGCAAGGGATGATGGAAGAAATATCAACATAGTTAGGCACAGAGGAGCTAAGACAGGAGATGATGTAGTATGACAAGATCCAACACAACATCAATGGGTGAAGAAGAATGGCGAACCACAGAAGCAGTTTGATGCATAGAACGAAAAGGAGATATTCAAGCAAGCCAGACAAGAATTCTTGAAGACGGACATTTCATCTACATCAACTACACAACATACTCGGGACATACCAATGTACGAGATGCATTCATTGTTGGATCACACTAATGAAGCACAACCCCTAGGACAAGTAAGTACCATAAAGGATTTTTTCCAATCCTTTGTTAAACTACTAAATGATCCATCATCTGTTAAGATATTACAAAATGTGTTAGAAATATGTAACATGGGTGTAGAGGGAAAGCTAGAGAAGAAAACAGTTAATCATATGCATACAAGGAGGAGAAAAAGCAAAGAGTTCAGACTGAATGCCAACATTGGAGATTTCAACATGGGGGATATTATACTTGATTTAGGCTCCAAAGTGAATGTGCTACCTAAGAAGACATGGAAATGTATGGGAGATCCCACATTAGGATATTCACCTGTTCAGATAAAACTAGAAAATCGACACAGGTTTCTACCAATTGGAAGGCTAAAGGGTGTGACAGTAGATCTGGATGGAGTGCACACTAAAGCCGATTTCGAAGAGATAGAAATAGTGGATGGCACAACACCTTATCTGGCATTGCTTGGCTTGGATTGGGCATTTGAAAATCAAGCCATAATCAATTTGAAGAACATAAATATGACATTCGAGTCAGGAGAGTACAGATTATTTGCGCCACTAGATCCATCAGAAGGAGAAAGGTTTGCAAAACCCACTTGTTTAGACCTGGAAGAAATTAACCAGTTATACAGAACCACCACGTGAGAAGAGGATTATGTGAATCCAACTACAAATGGGGTACTCAGTTGGAAAAGTATCACGTCATGTGCATCAGACTCAGATATAGGGTTGGAGAATTAGCAGCATATATTACATGAAGTCTCCATAAGAAGGTGCGCAAGAATAGACCACACAGTAAGATGGGTAGGTACAAAGATAAGAGAACCTCTCATCTTTCANTATATTTCAAGGGAGAATATTCCACCTGGAGAATAAGGGAGAATATTCCACCTAGAAAATATTCTCTTTCAGTTGACACTTAAGTTTGACTAGTTGAGTTGAATTCAGATGTTGCATTGGTTTTGTCACCATGCAACATTGGGATGATCACCAACTCACTACTCTTTGTTCAATCAGTTAACTGAAGACTAGTTGAATAGTTAACTCAGCTAGGTGGCAGTTCACTCCTGTAACTACTTGAGAGACTAGACTAGGTAGCAGTTTACTCTTGTAACTATTGGTGTGTGTCCAGATCAATCTAGACCACCACTATGCCTCATTAGTTACTCATTTATCCTATATATATTGTAAATTATTCACTCTTTGAGTGTGGAAAATGGTTAATGAGAATTCTTCCATTCTTTCTCTCCTTCTTCTTCCTTTTCCAATTCTCTCTGCAAATGTGTGTATTATTGTTTAGCTAGATCTATTCTGTGCAGGTTCAACACATTTACAATATCCAAATTATGGAAATTGAAGGAGAAAGAGAGGTGGAAGTCCCATATCTAGAATCAGAAGCATTTGTTGCACCAGTCAAGGTGAAGAAATTAAATATTGGGAAGAATGATAATCCCAAAATGGCAAGTATTGGAGACTACTGGGATGAACAAACAATAGAAAGAATAACAGAGTTACTGCATGAATACAGTGACTTGTTCCCAACAACCTTTACATAGATGAAATTCATAGAAGGAGAGCTAGGAGAGATGAAGATACCTCTCAAACCTGAGGCTAGATCTGTCAGACATAGACCTTATAGACTAAATCGGATTTATAAATAGAAGATCAAAGCAGAAATTGACAGAATGTTAGAAGTTGGTATCATAGAACAAGTGGAGGAGTATAAATGGATAATCCCTATGGTAGTGCAAGAAAATAAACAAGGGATAAGGATCTATTAATATCTGAGGAAATTGAATGATGCGTTCCTACATGACCCTTTTCCCACCCCTTTTGCAAATGAGGTATTAGAGAATGTGGGAGGCCAGGAAGCATAGTCATTCACAAATGGATTCTCAGGTTACCATCAGATCAAAATAGCTCTCGAAGACAGGTACAAGACCACTTTTTCCAAAGAATGGGGATCATACTAGTACACAGTCATGCCTTTTGGGCTTAAGAATGCATCATCTATATTCTCAGGGGTATTCATAGCTGCCTTCAAAGAATTCATTCATCAGTTTTTAGAAGTATACCTGGATGATTGGACAGTATACAGTCTATTGAAGGATCGTGTAGAGGTGTTGAGGATAATGTTGGAAATATGAAAACAGTGTGCAAACAAGGCTTGAGGTGTTAAGGATAATGTTGGAAAGATCCAGACAGTGTGCATATTTGGAACACCTTTCATAGGGACACATAGTGTGCAAACAAGGCTTGCTAGTAGATCCTGCCAAGATTGCAGTGATTTTTAATTTACCACCACCGAAATCAGTGTTCTAGTTGAGAGAAAAATTGGGCCACACAGGATACTATAAGAAATTCATAAAAGGATATTCATAGATCACTACGTCGATGGAGAAACTGTTGAATAAATATACTAAATTCCATGGGAAAGAGGATTGTCAACAAGGGTTGGACACCTTGAAAGAGAAGATGGTAACAACACCTATTTTGGTATTTCCAGATTGGGAGAAGACATTTCATGTGCATGTAGATGCATCATCCATAACACTTAGAGCTATTATGGCGTAGCCAAGAGCATGATATTTATACCATCTTATATAATTTGCAAGAATAAAACTGTCAGAGTCAGAGCATAACTACAATAGTACAAAAAGAGAAGGCCTAGAAATGGTATATGCATTGTATAAGTTCAGACACTATCTACTTGGGAAACACTTTAAAATGTTCACAAATCATTCTTCCCTCAAATACCTAGTCAACAAGCCAGCGTTCGGGGGGAGAATATGTAGATGGTTACTGTTGTTTCATGAATTTGACTTTGAAGTGATAGTCAGACCAGGGAAGTTGACTGTAGGACCTGATCACCTATCGAGGATCACCAATGGAGAGGAACCTACAAATTTAGAAGACAACTTCCCCGATGCACAGCTATTTTAAGTCCAAGTACCTGATGAATATTTTGCTCACATCATTGAATACTTGAGTATAGGGACTATGCCACAAGAATTCAACATTGTATAGAAGACAAATATGGTAGTCAAAGTTGCAAACTATCAATTGATTGCAGGACACCTATACAATATGGGCACAGACAACATTCTGAGAAGATGTGTCCTAAAACTTGAGAGGCATAGGATTTTAGTAGAGACTCATGAGTGAATGGTTGGAGGACATTATGTAGGAAAATTTATCGTGCATAAGGTATTGCGTGCAGGACTATGGTGGTCGACTATTCACATAGATGCAAAAGATTACTGCCAGATATGTGATGTATGTCAAAGGGTTGGTAAACCTAATATATAGGATGAGATTCCCTAAGACCACAAGTAACCTTACAAGTATTAGACAAATGGGAAATAGATTTTGTGGGAGCAATTAATCCACCAGCAAAGATGTCAGGAGAAAGTTATATCATTACTGCGACAGAGTACTTAACGAAATGGGAAAAAGTACCACCAGTAAAATATTGCAGCATAGAGACAACAACACACTTCCTATTTGAGCAAGTGATCACTAGATTTGGATGCCCAAGKATTTTGATGAGTGACGAAGGCACTCACTTCATCAATAGTACTATCAAGGATATGACTAAGGATTTTGAAGCCTATCATCAAAAGAGTACACCATATCACCCTCAAGAAAATGGAACAGTTGAAGCCTTTAATAAGATCCTAGAGAATGATTTGAAAAAGATATGCAATGTCAATAGGGATGATTGGGATTTGAAGATACCAACAGTATTATGGGCATACAGGACTACATGCAAAAAGTTGACAGGACATACACCATTCAGGTTGGTGTATGGGCACGAAGTAGTGGTGCCATTAGAATTCTTGGTACCTATCCTGCACATAGTAGCAATCACCAACATGACAGAATGAGGCACAGTAAAATAAAGGCTAAGTCAACTGATGGAGATGGAACAATATAGGATCCCAAAAGGATTCCACCAAGAATTACAAAAATAAAGAGATAAATCTTGGCATGATAGACATATCAAGAGGAAGAGTTTCAAAGAGGGAGACCTAGTCTTGGTGTATGACAATAAATTTCTTCAGCATCCAGGGAAATTCAGAATACATTGGTTGGGACCATAATAAGTGAATACTGTCACAAATGGGGGATCTATATAGTTGAAATATTTGGGCTACACAGAATTGAGAGAAATTATCAATGGGAGTCGATTGAAATTGTATAGGGACAGTCAATCTCCTAGTAATTAGAAAGCTATAATGCAGTAAGAATATATGTACATAGTGTATGATAGTAGAAGTTAAGAGAGATAAAATGAGAAACATAAATAAAAAGAAGAAAATCCATAAAATAAAAACAGATCRGTGCGCGTGGAATGTTTTGATAGAATAGAGTAGTGTGCTGCAAGAAAATCATGGATGGAAAACATTGTGTGTAGGAGAGCAGTTAAAGGGTAGAAAGGAACAACATGCAGAAAACACAGCAAAAAGTGAAAAAGTGGCAATTGTTAGTGCGACACAACTGTCACTTCTCCATCCCGCTATAAAGTCGAAAAAAGGGGGAAAACAACCCATTGTGTTATTTTCTAAGGAGAAGAATGCAAAGTCGAGTGGAAGAGTGATAGAGTGTGAATTTTCACTAGCCTTTGTCTATTTGGAATTATGCATTCTAGATTTCCTCACCATGTCACCACTGAGAGTTGGAGGGTCGAACAAAACCAGATGAAAGACACAGAGTAGCACTCGGGTGCCACAAACCAGAACAAATGAGATGCCCACAGTGGTGGATGTGGAATAAATCCACACACTGAAGTACGATCTAACCATAATCCATGTGGAGGAGGAGTAGGAACCCACACAGGAGCCCAAGCAATCAAAAGAGGACGTTGAACAAACAAAATCTGACGCATCCAGGGGGAAAGGGTCGTAGAAAGAAGAACAGTCCACGGGTTTGACATAGAAGGGACTAAAAACCAAAGAGAAGAAGATAACAGGGCACTAGGAAACACAAACAGTCGAGGTATCATCCCCATAAGTGACAAAGAAGGTGTGAGTAGAAAGAAGTATGAAGGGCATACAATGCACATAGGCATAACTAATCGTGGTAATGTCAAAGATCCTTGAAGGTGTAAAGGCGAATGACAAGATGATAGGAGGGGTAAATTCCCTCAAATACTCATACCATGATGTCTCTGACGCCATAAATTTCTTGGATTTGTTATCACAGAGCTATCTAGAGAGCAGAGGAGAAGGCCCATCAGGTGCACCATTGTTGGAGCATGCGCAGTGGATCCTAGGACTGTACAACACCGACATAATGAACCTACTAGACATACCGCACTTTGGGCACGATAAACACATAAATATATCTGTAAATAAGTTGTTAGAGAGGGTTTACAGAGGCATATTATGGATGGATTGGTCAGTGCCTATCAATGTCGATATCATCGTAGTAATTACAGGGCTACCTATAGATGGGGAGAAGCCAAAACAGTACCTAGAAGACAAAACTAAGGCGAAATACATCTAAGATGAGATCAGATAAAAGTATGACCCGAAAATGGGTAATAGGGGTACCAGGATCAACAACATCAATGATCCTGTGACACGATTTGCAACACGACTGTTGAGTTGCAAATTAATGTGCAAGTGCAGAAAGGAAGAACTACCTACATGAGTAGTAGTAGTTGCAGTGCAATGCATGAAGGGGAGATTTATGATTTGGTCCCCTTATCTACTAAACTCATTCCTTGAAGAATGCAAGGATGCACAATACTAGGGCTCTAAGTTCCACTATTCATGGTTACTCATCCTCATTGCACTTATGGGGTGGCAGGAACCCACATACAATTTGTTATTGCCAAGGACAGGAAAATGTGGCGCAGCATGCTACACATCCCTTCATAGTAGAGTTGATCCAAAGGAGAAAAAACTTAGTAGTGATGTATTCACGCTATACCTAACAAATATCTGAAATAGATTCACGGATACATGGAGGATTCCCATAGAAATTGTCCAAGATTTTGGACATATAGTGAACTTCCAAGCATCGTGCCATAGTATGTGGCTACAAGCAAAGAGGGATCCATCAAAGGAGTGGTTGCAACTGAAGTACTCCATAACAATGCAGGACATCCATATGGAGGTCTAGGAATGGCCCGAGGAGTGGACAATGCCAATAATCCCAAGGACGGTGCCAGGAGCACAAACAAGGATGCAGGAAAGAACAGTCCCTGCACAGTAGACAGGCACAGACAACGCAATAAAAAATAAATATACGACACAAGGCTAATAAGGGGGCAGTCATCCCATACATAAGAAAACCAGAATGAAGAAGAAATCCCAATGGGGCTATACACAGGGACCACTGCACACAGAGAAGACGAAGACACAATAAATATTGATGGAAGAAGGAGAATGGTAGGATATAGGCATGGATACACAGACGCCAGAAGCATCTGAACCATCAGAGTTCCAAAGGAAGATNCCCTGCACAGTAGACAGGCACAGACAACGCAATAAAAAATAAATATACGACACAAGGCTAATAAGGGGGCAGTCATCCCATACATAAGAAAACCAGAATGAAGAAGAAATCCCAATGGGGCTATACATAGGGACCACTGCACACAGAGAAGACGAAGACACAATAAATATTGATGGAAGAAGGAGAATGGTAGGATATAGGCATGGATACACAGACGCCAGAAGCATCTGAACCATCAGAGTTCCAAAGGAAGATAACAAGGGCGCAAGCAAGTGGCTCTAGAAATAAGGTCAAGGCCCACAACAAACCCATGGAGACATCATTGACTAAAGATGATCTAGATTTTATAGCCACGACAGTGGAAAATCGACTGTTAGAGGTGTGGGAAAGCATCGAAAAGCATAGACTAGCAAAAGCATAAGACAACAACTCCATCTAAAGAAGGGGAACCAGTGGGAGAGACAGTGCAGATTATGATGCAGGGGAGCGAAAACTTCTGGATTACTCCCGAATTGTTTTTTATAGATGAGGAGACAACACAGAGGCTCCTGAAGGAAATTGAGATGTTGGACTTGGTGTTGCCCAAGATTCCAACCAAAGCGTTGTAAAAATTACAAGTGAGCCTCACATAGGAGATTCATTCCAGAGAAAGGTATGACGCGACAAACTTACAATTGACGTAAGAAGACAACACCTCACTGAAGGAAGCACTTATCCAGAAAGGCATGATAAGATGATGGTGCAACAGAAGGTGGATGAAATGGAAAAATACATCCATGCTTTATTCCAATCCATCTCGGATAGAGAAAGAGTACATGGAGTGTCATCACAAGAGAAAATGAAGAAGATAGCACAGATGTTGCAACACTATAAGGACCAGATCAAAGAACTGGAGGACCATGCAGATCCCACAATTCCTTCAGAGATCAGAGCATAAAGAGAGTGGGATGTGATAGCTTCTATAGAAAACATTTCGAAAAACATACACAGGATGAAAAAATTGTTGGAGAAGAGCACCTAGCTATGGAAACAGCTTCTAGAGGATGGGAGATTATAAGAGTTGCAGGGGAAGGAGGAAAAACTACATGTAGCCATAGCAGATGTCAAACAACGATAGAGAACGTTGTCACTTCCAGAAAGGATCAAGACTTTCACGGAGATGAAGACTTTACAGGAAGAGGAAAAGGTAGTACAAGAGTGGAAAATGGTGCGACAGGCTCAGTTGAATCCCTTGCAAGAAAAGGTAGAGCAGTTGGTTGTCAAGATCGACGTAGAAAAATATAGCATAGAGAGCAAAGGGGTGGAAGGATGATATTTTCTACAAAACTCAGTCACCGCGCAACTCGTGGAAGATATGGCTAAAAGGAGCAGTTAGGCTTAAGCGGAGTGTCAGTGAATCATTGAAATGTATGACGCATTGGCACAAGCAGTGACAGATGTTGGAGTTAGGAAGTGACTTGGGACGAGTCATGATATCATTGTCGGGGGCCTGTTGGGCTCAGGCCCATTTTGGGAGAAAAGAACGACATGTGAAAAATATAGCTGGCAGGAAAAGCAACATGTGGAAAGAAAATGTGCATGCATAGGAGGAAAGCATGTGAGGCGCACATGAAAAAATACCTAACCATTCTAGGTTTAGGGTTTTTGTAAGAGGACGTAATGGCTAGTAAGACAAAAACATGTATAAATAAGTACCTAGGAGGTATAGGTCGGGGTTTGTTGTGTTGTTCGAAGACTATTATTAGTTTTGGCTCGGGTTTTTGGTTGTGGTTTAGAATTTCTTTAAAATCCGATCTCATTTTGTAAGTTGTTGATATGAGTAGAGGAAATAAGGTAGATCTTGAGGGTTAAATCACAGGTTGAGGAACCTGGTGTGATATAGTCTACCTCATTGTAGATCTCAACCTTTTTGATGGAGAGTTTCAATGCGCGTGGTGTTGTAGTTTTGGAAACACCATAATAAAAGAGAAGATCATCCAAATATTTTTGGATGTAGCCCAGGAGGGGGTGAACCATGGTAGATCATGTGTTATGTGATTGAATATTGTGTATTTCCTTTATTATCAATGATTAGATGTTAGAAAAATGCATGAATGACATAGTTATATATTCTATTTTACATGCGCAAATAAGAATGATAGAATATTCAATATAAGTTGAATGTTAGAGTAAACAAATGAAGATCACATAGTGTAATCCAAGATCCCCACTCATTCCCAGGCTGCAAGCACCTGAGCATTGCATCCACTCATAAGAACTATCTCGAGTGAGACTATGCAATGCATTATGTGAGATGTGTTTCCTTATGGTTTACCAGGAGGGACGGTAGTTTTAGAGGGTTTTGTTGGAAACCATAGTAGATCTCAACGTAGGTTAGCCAAGGATTAGTTAGAGGAAATAAAAAACCAACACATGTATTTCCAACTATTGTGATTATCTTCTTTATCTGGTCTTCCTACATCATGATTAGGTCCATGGCCGCCTTTTTTCCCTTATCCATCTCTTTTTCCATTTCTCCTCCTCTTGCCAATGCTTCCCCCCTTCCCCCATGCATGCAGGGAAGTCTAGTTGTCTAATTCCATGGTCATCACACCATTGTTATATAATAAAGTCTTGATTGAAGTATACAATGATCTGATATACCTACATGTAGGTTCTTTTATAAAATCATGCTCTGTTGTGTTGTACGACTATGTGGTATTTACTGCAAATTTGGTAAAAAACCCTACAACAATACTGTCTAACCAGAAATCGGTTGTGCGCGTAAATTCGTTGTTAACTTGTTGTAAATGTGCAATCTCCACAGGAGTCCACTCCAGTTGTATGATTCGATTTGTTGGGTGGTTGTATTTTAAACTCGATAGCCACTCCTACAAAAAATGTGAGAAATCACAGAAAAATACCTCATGCAAGTCGCTAAACACGTATTTATCCATATATTTGTGTGGTGTCATATTAGGGTTTTGTTATCTTTCTGCGCAAAATCAAGTTCCTTTGTTTTCAACCATCTTTTGATCTCCATATTCGGTGGATTCTATGGCCTGAACATTCCTTTGTATACCTTCGTTCTCTACATGCTTCTTCTATATATCTTGTTCACTCAATCCCATGTAGTTCGAGGTCCCGACAAAAGAACCATTTGTTGGTTATTAATCTCTCTTTCTACTTTTTGGGTTGACCCAGGTTCGTATCTAAACAGGTTTGCAACAAAACTCTCTAAAAATATCGGCCCTCTTGGTACACCAAAATTCAACACAATGCACAAAGTGCACTGCGTAGTCTCACCCGAGATAGCTCTATAGGTGATTGCAAATCTCAAGTGCTTATAGTTTAGGAAGGAGTGGGGATCTGTGATTGTATTTGATCTTCCTCATGCCTTAATCTGGTCATCCCTTCTATTATTCTTAAGATTCATTCATCTTTTAAGCCATGCATGTATTCTAACATAATTATCTTAACCATTCATTCACTCATTCATAAACTAATAAATGACAGAAGTTAATATGTTATAATCAATACAGATAACACATGTTTTACCATGGTTCACCCCTCCTTGGCTACGCCCACAAAATATAGTGTTGTTCACACTACATCTCCCATCATACAATTACTCTGAGTTCAAGGAACCTAGGCGAACTATATCACACCGGGCTCCTCAGTCTGCGATCTAACCCTCAATATCTAGCTACTTGACTCTTCTACAAGTCAACATATTTACAATAGTAGATCAACTACAATCATTGAATCAAAAAACTAGAATCATAACTCAACAGCAATCGAACCCCATAGAACCTCGACCTATACCTCCTAGGTTCTTATTTATACTAATTTACAAGTTTATTAGCCATTACAATATTTTACCAAAACCCTAACCCTAACATGGTTAGGTTTTCCCACTTGCACGCCTTGCATGCTTTCCTCATTTGCATGTTTCTTTTCCTCACACATGCTTATTTTCCTTCCAACTATTCTTAATCAAAATTGGGCTTTACCTTCCAAAAATAGTCCTTCCCTTAAAATAGGTCTGCACCCAACAAGCACAAGGCCAAAACCCTAGCATCGCAGACCTAGGAACGACACACGCAGAGGGTGAACAAGGTGACAATGAGAGTGACAAAATAGATTATGATACACCTATAGTAGAGGAAAACCTCGAGGTCGAGGATGATCACTCCATAGATGACGAAATGCAGGAGGAAGAAACCCTATACGAAACGACAGTAGGGTCGTCGAAGAAGAAAGCAGCAGTGTGCACACAAACACATATTGAGTTGCCAATGCCTCACATCCTAGACTCAGTCGTCATTGTGGAAGATATGTTGAGATTTGTTCCCAAATTGTAGTATCCATATCACGATGTGGCAGAATTTTTCAAGTTCCCAGAGCTTGCACGAGAGGTATATATGGAGAACAAGGGGTCAACTTCGAAAGGAATCCCAATCATGGAGCCAGAACAGTGGATAGTCAGACTTTACAACTATGGCATCATTAATTTATTGGAAATTCCTCATTTCAGCAAGGGGAGAGACGTCAATGCATACGCCAAACAGTTGATGGTGCACACACATGGAGGATTTCTATGGATGGACAGACCTATCCCAATAGATTTCAACCTAATTTCCAAGTTSACTGGATTACCGATAGATGGGGTAAAGCGAGAGAAATACCTCGATGAAAAAATGAAGGAAAATGTTATTTCCGAAGAGGTAAAGGAAAATTTTGGCACAGATAGAGGCAGCAAAGGGATGATTATTAAGAAAATTAATGACCCAACTACCATATTTGTGATGAAATTGATGGTCTACAAGTTATTTAGGAAATGTCGCAAAGAAGAGGCACCTGTGGTGGTGGTCGCAGTAGCTGCGCAGTGTGCAAAAGGAACATTTTTGAGTTGGACGTCGTATCTGCTTAACCTTTTCTTACAAGATTGCAGGAATGCACAGGATGTTGGAACAAAGTTCCACTATTCCTGGATGCTAATTTTGGTAGCCCTAGATGCATGGGAGAAACCAAAGTATTCAGGTTTTTTTGGAAGGGAGGGAAGATGTGGCACAACAAGGTATGAAACTCTGCGACAAAACATAGACTTCAAGCAAAGGAAATCCAACGCAAGTATTTTTGGCATGTATATCCAAGAGATGCGGGAAAAAATTGAAAACACATGGAGAATCTCACCTGAAGTAGTGAAGGAACATGAGGGGATAGCCAACTTTAATATATCCAGACATAACACATGGATACAATAAAGAAGAGACCCTAAAACGACATGGCTCAAGATGCATTATTGTATTATAGCAGAAGAACTCCAGTGGGTACTTTCATAATGGTTGGATGAATGGAAGGTGACAGTAGCAGAGAAGAAAGGAATGGGTAGAAGCTGTTATAGCGCAAAAATCTAGTAGTCCAACTTAAAATACTAGAAACGCAGTTGAGCATAGAAAACCTACAGGTATTGGCATAGTAGGAAAGAAACCAAGGAAGAATGAAATAGTACCAAGAGCCTCAATTCTAGGAACTAACAATACAAAAAGAACAAATGGGAAAGCAAAAAATAAGGAGGGCATCTCAACTCATGAGACAAGAACTAGAAGCATACCAGAGGTCACAAAACCTGCACACACAAAAATGAGGAAATCAACCATGCATATGGGAGAACAAAGGAAAAATATGATGGCATAGAAGAATCCCATTGACATCACAATAAAAAAATATGATGCGGAGTTAGTAGATAATAAGGTGAAATATCGAGGAGAGGAATCCCTCTATGTCACAGAATCTCATTGAGAATAACCTATGATGAACATCATGGAATTTAAAGTAGTTTTGGAGAGCTTACAGCTCACATCCACACATCATAGAAGCACAATGTAGTAGGCACCAATTCATGAAGAGAAGGAGATAGTCCAGAAAGAAATAGTGGGGAGTGCGGCATTCCAGATAAGTCAAAGTGTGTTACAAGTAGATGAGGAAACCACACAGTGACCCTTGAAGTGTGTGGAGCATTTGGACTTGGCACTACTCAAGATTCCAACAAAATATTTATATAAGTTGTATATGAGTGTAGCGCAAGAGGTTAAATCTCGGGAAAGGATGGATGAAACAAACCTAGAGACAACTAGGATGGACAAGGAGGTACTAGAGACATTTCTAACAAAACTATCTATAGAACATGAGGAAGAAAAATGGCATGTAGAGAGATTGGAGCAAAGACTGGAAGAATTCTTCCAAATAATTTTGGAGAGTGCACTAGCAGGAGAAATCAACACAGAAGAAAAGATACAGAAAATAACATAGACGATGGACGGGTACAAGCAGGAGATAAGAGAATTGGTGGATAAAATGACACCAACTACCTCACCAAAGATCAGATCCTAATGGTAGCAGTAGGCCATAAAACAAACATATCATATTGCGTTGGAAGTGAAGGAAATAGCATAACTTTATGAGAGGACAACACAAATATGGAAAAGCCTAGCAGAAGATGAGAAAATCCATAAGCTGGAGCATAGAGAAGAAAAGTTGAATGCAACAGTTCGGGATTTAAAGAAAAAGCATAAGAAAATGCCCATATCAGAAAAACTGAGGGTCGCGTAGGAGATGAAAAACCTGTAAGGAGAAGTAAAGGCAATCTAAGAGGAACGACAAAACAGATAGGCTCAGTTAGAACCACTGCAAGAGAAAGAAGAAAAGATGATAGCATAGCTGCAGACAGAAAATGGAACGATGGAACAAGTGCATTTAGAAAGCATTCAAGTGTTGAAGGAGCATGTCACAGCACAGATCATGGAGACCTTGACATAGAAATGTGTGCAGGCCAAGAAACAGGTGGATGCACTGGCGAAGAAGTTCAAGGAGTTGGAGAAATCAGTGTATAAGGAAAACATGACCTGAGTGACTCATGATGGGCCACAAGTTAGTGTTTGGGGCTTGTTGGAGCAGGAAATTTTTGGAGTCAAGCACAATAAGCGAGGAAAAATGGACAAAAGGAAGCAATGCACACCAAAAAGGAAGGAATACTAGCGCGACAAAGGGAAAAAGAAGCAGCATGCCAGAAAATAAGGAATATCAATGCAAGGAACAGTTGAATCGAAGACCAACCATGTGGAAGGAAGTTAGAAAGTGAAAAAATGGAGTCCACTTAGAGTTAGGGTTTTTGATTCATAATGTAAGGGATTTTACCCATTTTTGTAGTATAAATGGAAGATGTATGAGGTAGATAGAGTTTCCTAGTCTTGAAGGAAGTAAGGCATTATCACTTTTTGCATGAGTGAAGCACTTGGAGAACCTTTTGAGTTCTGAGTTAGAATATGTGTTTTGTTGAGAGCTGTGGAGCTCAAATGGAGTCAAGGTTGAGTTGTAACTGAGGGTCAAGTTGGAAGCTGTGGAGCTTGGTGTGATGTTGGTCGGCCTCACATGAACCATTCTTAAACCACATGATGTAATATTCACAACGTTATTTTGATGGAGAATAAGAGCAGAAGATCTTTGTGGACGTAGCCTAGGGGGGGTGAACCATGGTAAAAATTGTGTATTTATGTGTGATTTGTTCTTTTATATGCTTTATAATGAATGAATGGTTATATGAATGCAATTTTTAGGGTTTACTTATAGCGTTCATCAAAATAAGTATGAAGAATATATGATATTGAATGATTAAACTAGTATATATGATGAATGTTTTGGTGGAATGCATGTTAAAATAAAGTAGTAGTAAAAAGAACATCCCCAATAATTTCCATGACTACAGACATATGCATCCTGCATCACCCATAAACCATCTCGGGTGAGACTTCACTGTGCACTTTATGCGTGGTGTAGCCTTCTGGTTTACCAGAAGGAACGATGGTGAAAAGGGTTTTGTTGGAGAACTAAGGTAGAACTTGGGTCATCTCATACATCCAAAAGAACTTCTCAACTTGTCATGCGACATTCATCTTCTTCTTAAACACCCACTTGCTACCGAATAGATTTCTTCCACTCTGTAACTTGACTAAATCCCATGTCTCATTCTTGTACAAGGATTCCATATCTTTGACCATGGATTCCTTCCATATTTTACCTCCGTCGATTCAATTGCCTCACCGAAAAACTTTGGCTCATCGTCGATGGAAGTTAACACAAACGTGGAACAAAAGTTGAGTGGAATATACCTTTTGAGTGGTTTTCTTTCTCTTTCTAACCTCCTTATCACCGAATTCAATTGTTACACCTCTTCCTCATATTCAGTCAACTCATCTAAATCATATTCTTTGTTCCTCAGTTCAAAGTGCACCGTATCATAATTATTCTCGGCCTGAACAGCTTCCTCAGGCTCGGACTTAACTTCGACTTATTTGAAGACCACATATTGAATGTACCCTATTCTGCTTGATCCAGGATCCCATATCTTATATCCTTTCATCCCTTCTTGTATCCAATGAAAATACATTTGACTGCCTTCTTGTCCTTCTTTCTCCTCTTTTCCTTGGGAACATGCACAAATGCATCACAGCCAAATACTTTGAGATGTGTCACTAAATGCGTCTGAATCGACCATACCTCATTTGGAGTTGTGTTTACTAGTGCCAACGAAGGATACGTATTCACCAAATATCGTGTAGTCTTGACTACCTCGGCCCAGAATTCTTATGAAAGCCTAGCACCACTAAGAATGTTCATTTTCTTATACATCAACGTTATGTTCATTCTCTCGAAAAATACATTTTGTTTTGGGGTATATGGTGTATTATTTTGGCGTGTTATGCCACACTTATTATAGAACTGATCAAATTACTTTCCACGTAATTCACCACCATTGTCAGTTCTCAACACTTTAATCCTTTTCTCTTTCTGGTTTTCCACAAGAGATTTAAACTCCTCAAATCTCTCGAAAACCTTTGATTTCTTCCTCAGGAAATATATCCATGTCTTCCTGGAAAAATCATCTTTGAAGGAGACATAATACATGGATCCACCAAGTGAAGGCACTGTAACCGGGCCAAACACATCACTATGCAACAGTTCTAGAATCTCATTTTCCCTTGTCGCTCCAGATGGGAACCCGACCCGACTTTGTTTCCCATATATACAATGTTCACAAAAGTTGACTTCTGAACCACATTTAGGAAAACCTTCGACCATACCTCTACTTTGCATAGCTCAAAGTCTTTTTTCTCCAATATGTCCCATCCTCCCATGCCATATCCTGGTCAGCTCAATTTCATCATGTCTTTTTTATTCGATTTGAACAGACTTGGCTTGATTCGATTCAAGTTCTGTCAACATCAAGTCGAGTCAAGTAGCAGTCGATTTTATTTCAGGAGCAATGATTTTGTTGCATCCAGTCGATTCAACATTCCCTAACAACTTGTACAAGGTACCAATCTAAAATCCTCCCATTAAGACCATCACACCTCTTACGATATTGCATGAATAATTCTAAAAAATATTATGCACACCTGCATCACTCATCTTGCTGACAAATATCAGGTTTCTTTCCAAACCTAGAATGTGTAGCACACCTGGAATAGCTCTTTTCCTCCCATCCTGCAGTGTCAGTGGGATGCTTCCCTATCCGACAATTCTATTTATCAAGCTTTCTACCAAGAACATATCACCCCCATCATATTGTTCATATTCCTAGAACCATTCTTTATGTGTTTTCATATGATAGGATTCTCTTGAGTCGATCAACCAAACATATTGATTCGACTATGTACTAGTCAACGCTAGGTACACATCACCTCCCTTGTTTGAGGTTGTCTTTATCTCAATTGACTGCTTCTCATTGGATCTTAAGCTGAATTCCCAACTTTACCGCATTTCCAGCATATTCACGTCGAATGAACCGAGGATTTATATCTACCCTTTGACTTAAAATTTCTATCAGAGAATTTTCCTTTATCTCTGTCTACCAGTCGACCTCTCACTACCAGAGAATATTTGTTCAGTCCTTCCAATATCTTGCTTGTCATTTATTCTGATAGAAAAGAAGAAACCACATCATCTAGTGCTAGTGTGGTTGTATTACTCCCAATATCCATGACTAAGCTATCCCAAGAGTCTAGGAAAGAACATAATAGGATGATACACTTCTCCTCATCAGTGATATTAATATCCATAGATGATAACTGGCTTAAGATTTTATTAAACACACTTAGATGCTCAGTCATCGAACTATGATAACTCATCCTCAAAAGATATAGTTTCTTTTTGAGAAACAACTTATTTACCATAGATTTTGGCTGGTATAAGCTTCCCATATTGTCCCACAATTTCTAGGATGAATATTCACCCGAGACACTCATCAACACTGAATCTACAAGACAAAGTTGAATTGTACTTCTTACTCTTCTTTCCAGTTTCTCCCATTCTTCCGTCGATATTCCTGTCAGTTGGGTACTTGGATAGACCATTATCCATTGTTCTTGATCTACAAGAAGATATTCCATTTTAAGCTTCCAAAGCTGAAAATTCTAGCCACTGAATCTTTCTATCTCTATTCTAGAACTGCTCACCATTCTTTACCATGATCTTTAAATCAATTTATGGCTTACCACTCTTACTGTACCTAGGGTTTAGTTCTCATATTCAAGATTTTCAGATCAAGATCTGATATACTCACCAGATCATTACACTGCTCTGATCACTCACTTGTTAGAGAAGACCTAAGCTCTAATACCACATGTAAAGAAATGTAAGGAACTTCCGCACTAATCCTAGCAGAAGAGAAGAATAATTTAATCATGAAAGCAAATGACTCAAGAAATCACACAGTACACCGAGATTTTACCCTGGAAACCCATAACCGGGAAAACCAACATTCCTTCGAGTGTTCTTCTCTCTTGTTTTCTTATTCATTCAGAATAAAAGGTTACATGTCTAACCTTGGTCCACACCTAATACACAATCGACATCATACCTTCTTGCACAAAAAAGAACAACCCTCTAGCCAATTCGGCTTAGATATGCATGACCAGCAACCTACACTTACACATGCATTGACCTGCAAAAGTGCATTCTATGATTACCTTACAACAAAAACAACCTTTATGGCCTTACAAAATGCCTCTTTATAGGCTTTACAACAGACAAAACCCTAAATATTGGCGCCCAAAAAATGGTTACAGATCCATGAATATCATTGGATACAAATCTCGCAAATCTCGGGATTCTATTACAATCGAATCTAGTTCATGTTTACCAGACAGCGTCCATTCGGTCTCGATTCGGTCATCTCACACCCACACTTCAACCTCTTGTCGGTTTACTTATCGTCGATATCTTCGAATTCGAATTCACTCGGTCGACTCCCTCGACCTTCGAATTGTTGTCGATCTACCTCGACTTCGACCTGTTGTCAATGTTGTCGATCTACCTCGACTTCGACTGGCTGTTGATGTTTTCGATCTACCTCGACTTTGACCTACTATCAATCCACCTCAACTTTGACCGTTAGTCGATTCACCTCAACTAGACTTTCACTGCAAAGAATATAACAACTCTTATATGGAATGAAATAAGTAATGAAGCATTTACAACCTTAATATTGATGTTGCAGCATCTCCTCCAAGATACTGCAATATTCTATATGTAATATAATATGCGAAACAGAAATATTTAACAAGCAGTAATGAAACAACAAGAATAGAGCTAGAGAAAAAACTTGAATAATACCAAAAAGAGAACCTTTATTAAATATAGAAATGTTCACTTGCCTCTTAGAGGGGAAACCTCTAGCAGAGTAGATCTCTATTAAAATAATATCCAAGTCAAAAATATCCAATACCTCCTACTCTTATTTATACTAATTCTACCTTCTAAGGAAACTTCTAGAGAAAGATCTTTCTAGAAGAAGAATATTCTAATAGATCCTTTTACATTGAATTATTATCCTTTATTTAATAGGCCTTATTAACTAATGTCATCCTTTATTACATAGAAAACATATCCGACTAACTAATTATCCACGAAGAGGGGTTAACAGGAAAAACATGTGTAGTAATTTCGCAACCAGAATGCAGTAGGTAAAACTGCACAACAATAAATCTAGTATGCTCTATGTATGTTTCCGTCCCAAAGGTTAGGGTATGTCGGGCTTCTACAGACAAGGGTTTTCCATGTGTTATAGCTCTCTGATATATGTATGGGGTCCAACAGTAGTACACGGCCCAATATCTCATGAAACCAACCAAAGAGGCTAAACCATACCCTTAGTTGTACTACTCGACTACACAGGTACTAGACAGTATCTTCCCGAGGGTTGTTCTCGGTGACATTATCGAAGTTATGCGATTGATTGGTTTAACTATGAAGGGCTTCAAGATATCTAGGTCAATATGTATACAAGTGTTGTTTGATGCGCTACCACTCGAAGGGGTACCAACATGGGTTACAAGGGTGATCAAAAATGTGTTCTTAAGTACCACTTGTAGTTCTTGTGGGTATACTTCCCCGACCGCAGATTTATGAACAACATATCTTTGTAGCTTTAAGACGTTGGAATACGTCTTTAGCCTGAAAAAAAATATATCCCACAATTTTCAGCAAATGAAAGAGCTTTGATACCACTTACAATATTCCAGATGTAATATAATATGTGAAACATAAATATTTAACAAATAGTAATGGAACCACAAGAATATATCTAGAGAAAAACCCGACTAATACCAAAACGAGCACCTTTATTAAAGATAGCAGTGTTCACTTGTCTCTTCGAGGGGGAAACCTCTAGCAGAGCAGAGCTCTATTACAGTAATCTCCAAGACAAAAATATCCAATACCTCCTACTCTTATTTATACCAATTCTACCTTCTACAGAAACTTCTAGAGAAATATCTTTCTAGAAGAAGAAGCTTCTATTAGGTCTTTTTACATTGGCTTATTATCCTTTATTTATTACACCTTATTAACTAATATCGACCTTTATTACATAGAAAACATATACTACTAACTAATGACCCATGAAGAGGGGTTAGGATCGGATCCTAACAGCTCTCCTTTCCATCCCTTTGAATATCACAAGACCAACAGTATGATACTCTAGAATTATTCTTCCTCTTTTCACCCAAGAATGGTTTTGATTATATAGTAGTTGAGGAATAACAACCATAGGATAATTTCGAGAGGATGGGATTAAATGAGGATTTAGATGAACAAACAAGATTTACCATGCCTTGGATAGAGGCTAGCTTGAACAAACCCCTAACCAATTGAAATCTCTCAGAAAAAACCTCTCAAAATAAGGCATAATGGTTGAAACCACTTCATCGCCCTCCAAAACTGAGCACAAGGCGACAATATCACTCCCCTATAAATCGGAACGGAGTGATGATAAGGGTTCATCCTCCTCTCCATATGGGTAGGAGGGCGATGAAACTCAAAAAGGGCCAAAAAATCAAGGTGAAAGATAGTATTTCGACCTCCAAATGATAGGTTTCCCTTCCAACATGTCCAAAGATTATGGAAAACACTCCCACATGGTGATGAAATTGCGACACTTGGTAAAGAGCGATGCTTAAGTGTAACACTTGGTAGTGCGACAAATATATTTGTAACACCCTTCTTATATTGTGATTTAAATGTTTTAATGCTATATGTACCTCGTCATATTATATTATATTGTGTTTTAAATGTTTTATGTCCCTTGCTATATTATGTTTGCTTTATTGTGTTTTAAATGTTTTAATGTTATATGTAACTTGTTATATTATGTTTTAAATGTTTTATTGTGTTTTAAATGTTATACATCCCTTGCTATATTATGGTTTAATGTTATATGTTATTATGTTTTAAATGTTTTAATGTTATATGTTATTTTGTTTTAATGTAATATGCTATATTTTTTATTTAAAGTTTTTTTTTTCTATGTTCTATTTTATATGTTATATTAATGTTTTATTTTTTAATATATATATTTGTTTGTTAGTTTGTATGTGACCTGGGGGACTAGCCTGTGGTTGAGAAATCACGATTGAGGGGCATCTAAGTCGTCAAAATCACCCGGGGATCGCACCCAGCCTGAGCCACACCAACCCTTAACATGGCTGGATTTTTTGTCACCACAGGTTTCGAACCGGTGGCTTTAACATCACGGAGTGCCTTAAAAAAATGGGTTGTTTTTTCATTAAATAAAATTGTGTTTTTCATTTAAAAACTGTGTATTTTCATTAAATAATACAATTTTCATTTTAAAAAGGGGGTTTTTCATTAACAAATCTGTTTTTTAATAGAAATTTGTGTTTTTTTCTAAAAACATTTTTTTTTTCTTTCGAAAAAAAATTAAATAAAAAATTGTGTTTTTTTCCTTGAAAGAAAAAAAGAAACATGTCTATAGAGTTTCTTTTTTCAATTTATTTATTTTTAATGTAAATATAAAAAATAAATAAAATTGATTAATAAATAAAATACCACTTTTATTTACAAGCTAATTTGAAGTTCTTTGTTCGAGACAGTACCAGTGATCGAGTGATTGTTTCATTTAAGTCACAAATTTAACTACAAAAATAAGAAGGGTGATAACGGTAGCATCACGTTTCAATTTGAGAGTCAATTTTATGCAATGGTATTGTTGTCAAGACAATGATCGGGGCAACCGTTTCAATTAAGTCGCAATTTTAACCATCGTGCAAAAAATGGGTGCTATCGGTAGCATCACTTTTCGATTTGAGGGTCAATTTTATGCAATGGTATTGTTCTGAAGTGAATGATTAAGGCGGTTGTTTCAATTCATTTGCAATTTTAACCACCCTACAAAAAAGGGTTGCTACCGGTAGCACCATTTTTTGAAATGGGGGTTGATTTTAGTGTTTTTGACACAAAAATATGGGTTTTTTGCACCAGATTTCTCGTTTTGTTGTCACATTTCTCGTTAAGTTGGTAACTTTTTTATCACTTCTTTTGATCAATTGGATTTCCAAACTAAAGGAATTTTGGACACCTTCTTCCATGAATTCTTTATTAGTGGCCTCAAGGACGACATATGGAATCATGTACTAATGGCTCACTTTGAGACCTAGCTTGAATCCACTAACAAAGCCAAGGAAGTACAACAGGTAGTCACTTCCTCTTTCCACATTCTTGTCCCACCAATCCATCTCCTCTTTTCCTTCCTCTTAAGGTTCATAAATTAACCTGGGCAAAAATGGTTGAACACCAACTTAAGGGACTTTGCTACAACTTTGATGATGAAAAATATGTTTTCGAGCAAAAGCTTTTTACGACCATTTCAAAGGAAAATTCTAAAGATGAAGGTGATGTTTCCCCTCCAAAATCACTTCCCTAGGTAGTTGATACAAGCCCACCCTTTCATCCACCTGAGGTAGAACCTCTCATCTATCTGCATGCTCTCACTAGCCTCTCCTCTCCCTAAACCCCTAAGTTAATTCTCTATATCAAGCATTGGAAAGTCATTATCCTCATCGACAGTGGTAGCACCCATAATTTTATTCATCTTCGTATTGTTTAAGAGACCCTTTGTTGTATCCATGTTATCAATAACTTTCAAATCATGATTACTAATGGTGGTTTCATGAAATGTGGAGGTCGTTGAGAAAATTTGCACGTACAAATTGGTGATTACAATCTGAAATCCAACATGTTTTCTATTGACATGGGAAATTCGGACATTATTATTGGTGTTGAATGGTTATGCACGCTAGTCCCCATCACCATGGACTTCAAATAATTATGCATGAGCTTCCAACATAATGGACATCAATAAAGTTACAAGGCATCACGATCGGTTCCCCTGATATCGTCAGTTCCCACTAAATGGAAAAAATGATCAAAAAAGGTGATTCTGGCATTATTTCCCAGTCTCATGGCATTCAAGCGGTTGTGACTCCTCTCCCCTGGACATGGTTATCGACTTAACAAGAACTGTGACCTCAAAACAAGAACTCTAGCCATTAAAACCCATATTTTTGCGTAAAAAACATGAAAATCAACCCCCAAATAAAAAAAAGTGGTGCTACCAGTAGCACTATTTTTTTAAACGGGGTCAAAATTACAACATTTTTAAAACATGGCCTTCAAAACTCAAACAAGAGCTCTTAGAAAAACCTTAAAATCAACACCTAAATCAAAACTTGATGCTACGTAAAACAAAATGTTTTTTCCTAAACGTGAAAATCATAGTTATTTACGACCTAATTGAAATTGTGATATTGACAACAAAACCCTACGTAAATAAACAACCCAAAATTGGACCCCAAATGGTCACTTGAAAACTTATTTACAATTTTTTATTTTATTTTTAATTTACATTAAAAAATAAATAAATAGAAAGAACAAAATCTTTGAAAATATTTTTTTTTTTAATTGACCAAAAAAACACATTAAAAAAATATATTTTAAATTCAATTAAAAAGCAAGGTGAAAAAGAAAAATAGCTAAAAAGAAACAA
>SNQJ01S0029501.1:51298-65798 GCA_010110895.2 Picea sitchensis | reverse complement strand
GCATGCGCTCCCTCTTCCTGTTCCCCACACTTCCTTTCTTGCCTTTTCTGCAAGATTGTGTGTGGAGCGAATTCCCCCGTCTGTGGTCAGGTTTGAGAGCTTCTACAGATGGGCGGTTTCCCCCCATCCCCTCATTAACTCTTGAGGAGCCTCCCCACCTACCATCCTGGTGGTTAATTCATTCCAGGGTCAGAGAGTTGCTTTGGTCTTTGAGCAAGTAAAAAATAGTACGGTATTGGTTCGATGGAAGTTAACACAACCATTCCAGGTCCCTTCCACCACCTCTCATTATCCATCGTGGTCTCTTTTAGCACATCCCCCTTCTCAGCAGTCATGCAACACATAATCATAACATAATTTACATTCATCGACCTTTTATACAAAGGTTCATCAAATCAAACATTCACATCTTTGAGTTTGCCATAGTTCTTGGTCAATATAGTTATTTTTATAGACTGGGGGAAACAAGGTGTTACAATATGGTTTCCTTTACTTGCAATTGGTAGGTTTCAATTCTAGCTTCTACCCTTTAGGTGTAATCATGTATCTAGAAATATATTTTTATTTCCAACAACCAGACCTCAACCTCTTCTCCTTTCATGTACTCACCATTGCAAGTTGGTGGCTTAATTTTCTTTAGTTCACCTTGCAAGATGCCTTCCTTAGGCCTTCTTCTCTGCCTATGAATAGGAGACAAACTTGGGCTTCTCCCTAGCCCTAAACTTGCATAAGTTATTCTGGTGGATTTCCTTAGAGAATGATGGCAGCTTCTCATGCTTCATGAATTCCTATCATTCCCATGATCATCCTTTCTACTATATGATATAGATGTGATCACTTGTCTAGCACTAGTTTGTTTCTTGGTACCATAGTCCTTGTTAACTTGCTTATGCAACATATTTATAATTTGAATTATCTCTTCATGATCCTTCATAATCCTTTCATTATCTTCCCTATAGCTCTGCACTTCTCTATGCAAGATTCTCATATTATAGGCTCCTGCCTATCTCTCCTCCCATTTGACTCAGTCCCAACATTTCACATGCTGAAATGAAGACCTATAACCTCTTCCTCATGGTTTTAATATCCCTAGGCATCCTCCATAACTCCATTCCTCATATAATAACCAATTTTTTTTTCCTGTACCTATAATTCTACAAGAAATGTGCATGTAATAATTATTGTTAGAACATGCATAACATAAAGAATTTTTCAATTAGAATATAGGTTATTCTTCATCCCAATTTATGAATGACACAATGCACTATGTCAAAATATTATCCCTTAAACACATTCCTCTCCAAAACAACTCTCCAATGGTTGTAGTCGTGCCTCATTCTGAGTTCTGAGCCAAAAGTTACAACATTCACAAGTTGTAATTTACCCTCACTTATTGCTACATAATTGTTTTATTACTTTTTGAGAAATTTTTAGCACTCAATTCAAAATTATGGGTAGATATATGTCTTCTCCTCCTCCAAACCTTTCCAGAGACTATTCACTTGCTCAAATCTAAGCTTTGAGTTGAAAGTTATGGTCCAGAGAAGTTTAGGTTGTTTTTCCTAATTTATCCATGTATGCTATAGGTGTCTTCTTTCTCTTCCTACACATTTTAAGATGCCCATATCCCAACTATGGCTCCAGGGATATATTTTATGATTTGTAAGCTATCTATAGACTACTCTTGAGCCCCAAACAAACTTTTGAGCAAATATTTATGCCCTTTGGAAGTAAATCGGTGTCGAAATTTTACCTTAACCGTTTCAGTTGTAACTTTCTCATTCGAGCTTTGTTTTGCACCTAGAGTAGCTCTTTAGATAGCTCTCTCTGAGTTGTTTTATTTAAGCTATGGAGACTAAATGTACCTTGTTACACTTTTTTTTCATGGGTTTTGATTTCCTAAAAACATCGTTTAGGGCCTCAAAATCGCCCTACAAGTTTAAGAAGTTCAAAATCCTAAAAAAATCATTAAAAATGATTGTTTTACTATCATAACAGCTTTTACATATGACTCATCAGTCTCAAATTAGGTGAACTATGATCCATTGATTCGCTAATCCTTTCCAAACCACAGGGATCAATTTTCATCGTCGATCGACAACTTAAATCAATCTGGACCATTGATTTGAGCTCCATTGGCAATCAGTGATCGATGATTCTCTTTGGCAACCAAACTTTCTCATGAATCACCCCGATGCCCGATCATCGACCATCAACCATCAATAATTTTTCTTGGCAAACAATTGCAATATATTGCTAAATCGACTGACCCAACCATTGGCCATCGACCATCAACAATTTACGTTAGTGGATGAAACACCTTACCAATTCGGCCAGCCTGACCATTGGCCATTCTTGGATGACATGGCATTACACATGGATATTGACATGGAATGACACGTATATTCTAACATGGAAATATATATGACCTAGCATGAAACATGGATGTTGATGTGGCATGACATGTCATCACCCTCTTTCCTTCATTGGCCATCGATAGTTTCCTTTGTATGAACCGACACTTCACCGAATCGGCCAATACTCGACCATCGACCATCAATGATTAGCACTTTCTCTTGCTCGATTGACACACTTCTTTGAATCCACCAACACCCGACCATCGGTTGTCGATGATTTTTGTTGGCAACTAAAACACTTCACCAATTCATCCAACCCAACCATCGGTCATCGCCGAATTCTCTTGGTCAAATCCAACACTTAGAAAAATTTTACCAAATCTCAGATGAATTTGGATCATCGATCTCTCATTTGAAAATGATCTCGGTCTTTGTTCTATCAAACTTCACCCAACTTTGTCGAAACCCAATCATTGGCCATCAATCATTAGAGATTTATTTTGGACGAACCAAACTCATCAATCCAACCATCAACCATTGGCGAATTTTGTTGGAGAACTTCCACACTTAGAAATTTTTTGCCAAATCCCTAATGAATCTTGGTTGTCGATCGATCATGCAAATTTATATTGACCATTAATCTTCTCCAACCTCCCATCGACCAAAAATGAATCTAGACCACCGGTCTATCTCATTTTACCAACTGTCGAAATGAATCTCAAACATTGATCTACTCGACCTTGCTAATTCCAAAAACCTTATAAATTTTTAAATTTATTAAAATGAATCTGGGTCGTTAATCTCGAGATTAAACGAGATATCGACCGTCGATTCATCAATCTATGCCCAGCACTACAACGACCATTAAACATGAATTTCAACCTTCTAGGTCAAATTTTGACTCTGTAATTTTGCATATTTTCTCCATTAAACCTCTATTCAAAGGTTACAAGGAAAATCCAATATGAATTTGCTCACGAATTTGGGGATTTCCCTCTAACTTGTCACCATTTTTCTCCAATTCGCATAAACTGAAATCTACAACAATGAATTTTCCCAATTCATGTTGGTCCTTGGTCTATATGGGTCCAACGTTTGAACCAGAAGCTCTAATACCATTCTGTAATGTCCCCCAGCCTAGTCGAGGAACATTACTATGTGGAGTACTGACAAAAATCAGAATTTACTTCTAATTAATTTCACGTAGCTTAATATCTATGCATCACAACAAAATTTCACTCTTTCTTGATACCATTTATTTGATGCATCTACATCATGCTAAAAATGACATGAATGCAACTAGTAAACTCAAATACAACAACATATAAATCAATCTTATACACATAGTTCATGCACAACAATTTAACTCATAAATACAACACGTAAATAGATGAAACACTTATCTCTTAATTCAGTTGTACAACCAGCTGCTTGGGACAGATGTTCTACCCAACCATAGATGTATTGTTCCAAATCTCAACAAACATTCACCCCCAATATGGGGCTAGCAATCCAAAAAAGAGGGTGGTCTCTCACTTTCCACTCACAACTCAAAAATCCCACAACCCACTGGTATTCTCCTATTGTTATCTCGATTTTCTGCAAGCTCTCTTCCTCTTGAACTTCCCAACCCAAGGAATGTACCCTTTAATTGATCTTAGTCCCTTGAGTGTCCCGTTTATTTATCATGGTCTCTCTAGCACAGGTAACTAGGAATCTCTCTATAGGGAACTCAAGGGAAATCACTGGTAGGAAAACTACCAGCAAACARCAACAAACACTTGTTGTTATAGTGAAACTCACACATGAATTCACTCTTCATACCTAACAACCCGTCCCTTCGGTATTTTTCTCGAAATACGATGCAGAAACACTCTCGCATGCTCCAGAATTATCCCTCTATGGTTTGTTTTTGTTATCTAAATATCCATGACTTTCAAGATTGGCATGTGGCTGAGATGCCATGACCCATGGGAATCTAAGTCGTCAAAATCACATGGAGATCACACTCGACCTAGACCGCACCAGCCCTTAACATTTATGGATTTGAGGTGTCCATAGAGGTTTCAAACCGTTGACTTCAGTCACAGAGTTCCTTAACAACGCACTCCCTCACCAACTGCTCTACACCATCGGGGCATTTCTTCCTCCATGGTTGCTCCAGCTTCCAACTCTTCTTTTTTGTTCTCTGCTTGTTGTTCATGCAAAAACTTGACTATCCAAAATTGTTATAATTGGCCATACGAATTTCCTCTCCTTTGGCTTGCTTGCTTAACTCACACACTTCCCCAAGCTGATTGTACTCATCCCCCATGCTCCCAATAACCATGGGATGTGACATCTCATGCATTCAATGATTGGTTTTGGGGACACTCAATTAGAAAATATAGTTCAATACACAATGATAATAAAAATTTAGGACTGTGGGTTGAATTAATAGACATGGGTAATTCCCCCTTGGGCCCCTCTTAGACATTTTCCCGGAACTTCCCCTCTCTTATGGATTAATTCAACCCCCTTCTTTTTCCATGTCCCCTCAGCAACCAACATCACATTTTATTATTAAAATTCAAAAATACATTTTGAATATACATCGCTTGGTTGTAGCGATACATTATATCTACATTAAGCATTAATTAAACTAGGGATTATAGTGGGGATGTTACAATTCCATCATCCCCTGATTCTTTACCCCTCAAGATAACATCAGAATGTTATTTCATTCAATGGAACAAGTGGATAGTATTAATAGTGCACATGCGTCAAACACATGGACTGGAGTGTTAAGGACATAGCCCATTGCTATCTATATGAGTTTGTTAATGGGGTAGTTTATTAAGTTACCCCCTGTATTAATTTCCAATTCAAGAGGTGGGACTGTTTCATCCAAGAGGAGGGCGAGAACGAAGGCTATTTGTGTTCTAGTTCGTGGATATCAGTGCTCATTCCAAGGTAATTTTTCGGTTTTCTCCTTGTTGGTAGATCTCTAGCTCACGACTTTGGAAGAAATTGCTCATATGCCAGTTAGGTTTCTATGTCAACTGGTGGTTCTGGTAAGATTTTGGTCTTCTTGGGCTTTGCTTTCATGATATAGTAGGAAACAGAGAAATATCTAGGGGCTAAATTTCACCCATGGGCTAATTTTACAAAAAAATGATTCACCATTTCCCATTTTATTCACCTAAATTTTATGGAATAAAAATATTTTACTCTAAAAATAACCAAAATTTTCTAGAAACTATACAAAATCCTTAGAAATTTCAATATTTTTACAAAAACATCTCCAAACATTTTATGGTTGGAATTTTAAGAATTAGTAAGATTTTCCAAGGTTTCTAGAATTTAAGATAGGTATGGATCCTTAAAAATTTCCTGGCAAGAAATATTTGTCGCATAGACCCTCTATGGAGTTTTCATTTGGTGTTGCATTGTGAGTGGATTGGCTATTTTTCTTTGCTTATGGAGAGAGGGGATTGGGAATTTTATTCCCAACCCCTCGGTTTGGCATATAGTCTATATTTTCCTTGTCCTTTTTTGTCATTGTTGTGTCTAGTAGATTGTTCAAGATTGTTTTCCAAGTCTTTTGGGTTCCTTAGGATTTGTTCTTCTAGTGTTGGATATCTCGTGAATTTGTGGCTTTCCTCAATCAGTGGAAGTTGAGTCTTGGTAATTTCATTCCCAACCTCCTTTTTTAGCCATATGATGTTGTTATTTTAACTTTGTCTTTCTATAAAAGGGTCAGGTTTCAACGACTTTATTCCTCTTCAGATATTATCATCATTTTCAAGTTCGAAATCAACCCTTTCCTAGGCTCTCTAATTAATCCTAGTCATAGCAGTAATTTTTGGTTTCCATCACTTTATCGGCTTTGGGGCCTCATGGATCCCAATGATCTCAGAGGAATTTGCGGGGTCTTGAGGAGGCACAAAGAGACCCCATTGAGAAATGGAATTTCCTTCGGGTCCTTCTTTGTCATTATTCATAATCTAGAAAGACAATTGCAAGACCAAAATGCCAAAATAATGGACACCCTAGAATAATATGCGAAAAAAATTCTCAGAGATAGAAGCTAAGTGTTACAAGTTGAGGTGCTCAGTTTAGTACATAAGTGTTGACTAAAAAATTGTTTTATGGTCTTAAGGTCAGCCTCATGAGGATATGAATCCCCCTGCATTTTTAGAGAGGTGGTACTCCTCTTGTTCTTATGATTCCAAAAAAATAAAATGAAGCAAAACAAAGTCTGAGAAGGACCAGAATTAATATTTACATATAAGGAAAACAATACCTGAGATTTGGGACCAGGTGTTAAAAGAAACTCATATGTAAAATATCTACAATGTGAATATATAAGATGCCTACAAAATATAAAGCACTGATATATCCATCACAACATTCACCAAAACATTTAACAATACCACAAATAGAGAGAACAAGAAATGGATCTCAAATAAAAGAGAGATTTAAATTATATTTCAATAAAGTACCAAAAATATTATGATAGATAGAACATTTGGTAACTTAATGTTCTGTTCAAAGTCTTTGATAATACAACAATTTAATATCCCAAGTAGCTCTCTCGGGGTCTCAAAAATAATAATGAGTCTTTAAATACAAAGTAAATGTCTTTAAAGAAAGTAAAATGTGTTCGCCCTTCAAAGAGGACTGAGATTAGCTCCCGTGGACCATAAAATGAAAAGACCGTGATGGATAAATATCATATATTCACTTGCTTGCAATTCGCTCCTTTATAGACATCACTTGTGGTTGAGGTGGCATAATTGCTCTAATTGTTTATTGATTCTCTGGTTCACTAATTTAAATTAATGCCTTTTTCAACCATTCCTCAATGTACTCTCTCAAAGGTGTCACGATGATTTCATGTATGGTTTTAATCTCGAACAACTGGCTTTTGAATTCCCTCAGGTCTAGTTCTTATTGATGCAATGCGTCAACCACCTCATCATTTCTATTGATATACCAAACCAACCATCTTTCAACTTCATCCTCGGAAAATTCTATGGTTTTGGTAAATTCATTAGCCTGAGCAAATTTTAATGCTTTAAGTTGTCTCATTAAATATTCTTTGATTAAGATCATGGTATTCATCAATAAGTCAGGACCATCTAATTCGTCGGTAAGACCCACAAGCTTAAGAAATAAATCACTCTTTTTATTCCTTAGGGCATCAGTTTCGTTTATCATTTCTCTTAATTCTTTAATTCTCCTTAACCAACAAGTAATAATTTGCTTCATACAATAAGGAGAAGGAATATTTTTTCCTTTCTTCAGGCTTCATTTAAACTGGAAACTTTAGTTGAAAATATATTTACAGCTTCCTTGAAAAATGATTCATCGTTCTCCAAATCTTTCTGTAGATATTCTTTGAAACTCTCTATTCTGGAGGAAAAGCTAGCAAATATTTTGGGAAAGCTCCCAAATTTCCTGAATTATATCAACCCGTTTTTGTATGGCATCATCAACATATTTTCTTACAACCTGCAATAAACTTGATGAGCCTTTTTATTCCATATTGCCTTCAGGGATCTCCTCCAATTCAAGTATAGGTTGCATAGAACTTAAAGGTTTTGGGAACAATGGTGTTGATACCAGAGAAACTTCTAATTCTTTTACTCTTTTCTTTAGTTCCAAATTCTCTTTCTCCATTTTGTCAATTAACTATCTTAATGCATCTCCAGTAGCTCCATGAGAATCTGCAATTTTAGATGGTGCTACTCCATCAAAGTCAATAGAAGATTTACATCATCTAGATGACTTTTTATTCTTGGTATTAACTTTTTCTAACAATAAATTTTTGGTTTCACGGTTGTAAGTCACATGGTGCAAAGTGGAAAACTCCTCTTCAAATACATCAGGATCCTAAGTCATAATAGCATCAACTAGTTCTCTCGTCTCTAACAACCTTTGTGCATACCAGTCAAGCTCTTCAATGATTTCATCGATGCCCATAGCATGGGGACTTTCCTGGTCTTCTGGTGCATTTATTTCCATTGATGACATATTTTTTTTTCTTTTTATAGGAGTGTGTGCAACATATGTTTTCTAAAGGATGTTTATTGGTGGGTTTTTATCTCCGCCGTAATCTAAGCCTCCAACTGGTGTTTTTCTAGTATACATTCCACTAGTTTTGTTCTCCATTCTTGATGGAGTGCTTCTTTGAGATGTTGTCGGTGAGTTATGGTTTTGATTTGTTGTTTCTCTGGTGTGTTGTTTGTATCCCCTCATTTGTATTATTTACTTCTCTTGTATTCTTTGAATTTTGGTAGGCCACTAGTTCCTGAAGATAAAGATTATCTCTATCACCTTCTTGGAATTGTTCAATTTTGATTAAGTGTGAAGCATACCCAACTAATTGCATATGTGTGGTGAATTTTCTATCTGGTTCAAAACCTTTGACAAGTTTGGCTTCCTTCAAGCCCATTTGTTCATGATGTTCTCCCGACTCATTTACGTGAGTGAAGTGTTTAACAATACAATCCCCAATTTTCCATGGTAGGGGTATAAACTGTTTTTTTCTTTTGTCATGGAAGAAATGGGCCCAAGTTTTGTATTTTATGCATACTTCTCCAACAAATAGTTTATCTTATGTATAAAATGGTAAGAGGAAAGGTTTCTCCTTACTCCAAAATACTCTAATTACAGTGAATTCTTCGGACAACTCATAAATCCCTTTTCCAGTGAGCAAGGAAGTTGCTTCTAAGGATAGCCTTGATGTGCTCTGTCCAAATATTAACCTTTTGAATTATGAGATGAAATTGTTGTGGACTGGGTAAAAACTGTATTGGGCCTTATGTCTATACAAAATTGAATACCATGCATAAACTGGCTCTAACTTAAAATCCACATGTTTTGTGCGAGGAAAATCTTCAAAAACATTGCCAAAAGCGATGGAAAAAATGAGGTAAGAAGCCATATAGAATTTATGGGTCTTTTTGAGGTTATTCAAATGGAAAGAGATTTCACTTGAAATTAGATAACCCCAATCGATGATAGATTTTTCATGAAGGGAATAATGCATAGCATATATGACATTTCTTGTTATAAACATAGTAGAGTCCAATCTCAAAATGTGGGCAAATAGACAAGAAAATTCTTTGTATGGGTATTTTAACAAGTTTACCTTGATTCTATAAGTACCAAGGTTGTAGGTTGGATCTTCCAAATAGTTTCTCAACACTCTGCTCCATCCCTTATGTTGCTTCAACAATTCATCAGCTTCCTCTCTCTTAAATCACATAGTTGGCGCAGGTAGTTGTAACATTTTAGAAAATGTTGAGGGAGCTAAATAAATGGGTTGATGACCTTGCATTTGAATTATTCTTCATTCAGAAACAAATTTATCTAAACAACATTGAATGATCTATTTCATATCACTTACTTCTTGAACACATCTTGCTAATGCAATTCTTGAGGTCCAAATTAGGTTCTCCTTCTTCTCAGCTGGAGGAAGATTTGTGTACTACATGTATGCCCTGGACCACTGGAATTGTTGATCTTTGCAACCAAGAGTGTTCAATGTATCTCCAAAAAATAATTCCTTCTTCTTACTTGACATCTTTTCTTCTTTTTATAGAGGTGACACTATTGTCGATACTTACAGATTGACATTTTTATTTTATTTAAATTCCATTATGTACTGCCTTGGCAAGTCAATCAACCATAGATCATGCTTTAAATTTCATCAGTTTTCATGGGACATGGATTTATTGTGACCCTTAATCAATGCATTGTTCATTAATAATGGCATTATGCTTTTACGAGTGACATATGATGTGGAAAGGGTAATTGATTTGATGGGAAATGATGATGTGATGGTATGATAAGCAAAAAGTGTTAAATATGGAGGTGTAAAATGATATATGGGAAATGTTACGGTAATGCGGATTTGCGGACTTAAATTCTTGTGAAATAATCTTCGAAAAAGGGTAACAATGACCACATTGAGATTCACAGATATAATTAATTGTTGGGAGAAATGAGGGCTTGCGGGGTTGCGGACCTACGAGTCATAGAAAAGTGATGAGGAGTAAGGAGATTCGCTCTGCAATGAGAAATCTGGCTAAGTATGAAAATAAGTAAAAAGTGGAAAGTGGATGCAGACCTGTGGATTTGCGAAGGTGGAAACTTAGGAAAGGATTTAGGGATGGCACATGACTCTACATCCACGTTGCTTGAATTTTGACTAAGTACCAAAATAAAACAGAAAAGGAAACAAAGTAAGAGTCTTGGTGAGTGTGGGGTTGCAGACCTGAGTAAGTCAAAAGAAAAAAATTAAGCATTGTTATGCAACTCCACATAAGCATGATTTGAAAAAACGATTAAGTGCTTGGAGGTTTTTTGATGTAAGAGAAGTAAAGTAAAGAAAAAATATGCTAAGAAAAATGTAAAAGAAATCCTAAGAGTTGTTGACTGATAATACTAGATCGGTGAAAAATATGGATCATTGAATAAGCAAGGATCGTCTCTTAGAGACCACTTCCTAGTAGGTTTCAAGCCATGCAGAGGAGCAAGCAAAAGAGGATGAGATTGGACAACAGTGATAGGATCTAATGGAAATTGATCTACCATCCTATTTCCCAAAAATAGGAAAGCAATAAAAAAAAATTGATTATGTTTTTTAAATCCATGTGTATCTTGAATGTTTTCTATACATGGTATGCCTACAACATTAGTGTTTATGTAGTAGTTGTTAGACAAAAAAGGCTTATGTATGTAGTAGAAGATAGAAATTTTTTTATGGTGGTGATGACAATTTTTTTTGAAATAGCATGCTAGCATTCTCTATAATATTTTGTCATTTTTCGTCACTTTTAATACAAACATTCACTAGTCCTAGTTACAAACAAAAAAATATGGCAAGATACTTAGTTTTGATATCATTGTATTGAAGGTGAATTTATAGTTTAATATGAAATAAATATGTAATAAGAATTCAATAAGATAGATATATAATATGTAATATAATATGGAAGAAAAATTAAAACCATATATGAGATTCAATATCATATAATAATAATTAAATGAATATTTTGTATATTTTATTCTATATTTTATATTTTATATTCAATTATTAATTAATATTTTTATTGAATATATATTTTTATTAAAATTAAAAAAATATTGTAACACATTTATTTTAATTATGAATATATTAAGTTTTGAAGTGCAAACTTTCTTTTAAAATTTTGTATTATCAAAAAGTTAAAAAAAAATTGATCATTGAATTTTTAGGTTTTATATATATATATATATATATATATATATATTATAATTAAATAGTTAAAGACAATAATAAAATTTATTTACTAAAAATGTTATAATTAAATAATTAAAAAGAATAATAATATTTATTCACTAAAATTCAAATTCTTTACATATGTATCTAGATCATTTACATATGTATCTAGATCATTTTTACAAGTTTTTAAGTTTTTAATAGGAGGAATCTTTATACACTATTGAGAATTAAATACATGTGAACTAAATCTCATTATAATATTTGAATATTGAAGAAGACAAGTTCACAACATTTTTGATAAAAGGATACTCCTTGAATTTAGAGGTAGGTGCATTATATAACTTAATGTAATGGGAAGAATCTTTATACATTATTAGGAATTAAATACATGTGAATTTTTATACACTATTGGGAATTAATGACTTTGTCTTCTTTTCCAATATGGATTTTCAAGAAACAAATGAAAGACAATATGTTTTTTAATATGCCATAACAAATTAGTGAGATATATATATATATATTCTTTCTGCATAAAACATTAAAAGATAAAAGATTAATCTCCAAATTGATGAAAACGAGATAAAGAAGATGATGAATTGGCTTAAAAAATTAATATATATGAACAACTTCTTGATCAGAGATCTTATCTAAATAACACCACTTATACATATGAAAATAGTGAATTAATGTTAAGATCAAACATCCCTCATTTTCAATTTATAGAATAAGTCATCACTATAGTGAAAATTCAACATAAATAATTACATCATTTTTAAAAACAATAATCTCATTTTAAATTTGTTAAAAAATCCATGTTATTTATACCAATTTCAACTTCAAATACAAATATATAGTAGTGTGTGATAGAGCAACCATCCCATCTTAAAATGAGATGAATCTAAATAACATACTATTTCAACTTCAAATACAAATATACAGTAGTGTGAGATAGAGCACCCATCCCATCCTAAAATGAGATGAATCTAAATAACATACTTCAAGAGCAAATCATTCTCATATTGAATATGGAAGAACTAAAGATTCTCATATTGAATATGGAAGAACTAAAGAGAGTATGTTTTAAATATGAAAATAAGTTATAATAAATTTTATTAAGGAGTGAGGCCAAAGAAACCCTTGGAAGTTCCTATGGAAAAAGAGAAATACGCCTACTACTTAGGAAGGGGACAAGCAATAATATTATTCTTTAAAAAAAGAACATATAACTCATATGCTATAGAATCAAATCAATCTTTATAGTGATCTGAATTTGTCCAAAATAGTATAGAGCCTTATACTTAGAAGTTCATAAATGCAAACTATATTTTGTTATTGAGAGTTAAGTAGGAAGCACCGGTGGGACTTTTCGGTTGCGATATCCATAATTATTAAGTTTACTTTGTAACTATTCATATATGTATAAAAGCCAAATAAATACTAGTTTGTGTTATTTTTGTCATTGAAAATGCCACATATGATGTTCCATAAATTATGAACTATATGGTAAAGACATGATATATTGTGTGTCGGTTAACTATATGTATTTCACATGGTTAGCAAATTGAAAAACATGGTTAGCAAATGGTTGTATGTAGAGTAGTGTCTATTTAAAATTTAGAGACAAAATTGATATTATTAATTATGATAATTAATTAGTGTAAATATTATAAAGTGGTTTTATCTATAATTATGAAATATTTGGATGGGGTTTATGTTCAAATCTGAATGGATGTCATTATAGCTTTTAAGTTAGTGTTAACAATCAACCAGATAATGTTTAGCGGGAAACTTATGACTTAGCAAGGGCTGAGACATCCCGACGCACATCAAAGTGGACTTTTATCTAGGGAGCATCTACCCTTCTAGCCTTATCACAGCGGGCCAACATATTGCTTGCGAGAGTTGACTTCAGGTGGGAAGAATAACAATCATGCTAATCCACTATCCAACTTAAACTTATGTGACTATTATAACTTGTTATTGATAACTAGTCGACATACATTTGGATTTGTACCATTCAATATATATAAGATCCTCCTAATATATTAGAGAATGATCACCTTACTAATACTTTAAACTAATGCAAATATTAAAATGACCCATACTTAGACTTGAACTTAAATCTTCTCAAAAACAAAAAACATTTTAACATATATATAAACCACACCAATTACTAATGAGATAAAATGGTTTACTAATGAGATAAAATGGTTTAGATAAGGTGTATGAACCATCATTTTGGTGTTCTCTCCTTCTCATTTAACTCAATGCCATCCCTTACAATATCTATCCAAATAATACACCTCCACAATCCCATTGAGTATTACATGTGCAAACTTTATTTAAAAAATTTATGACTGGGATTATAAATTTATTTTAATTATAACTATATTAAGTTTTTAGGTGTAAACTTTCTTTTCAAATTTTATATTATCAAAAAGTTTAAAAAAAATATATGTTAGATAAAAATTTAAAATTTAAATGAATTTATTAATATTAATAATTTGAATTATATTTAAAAAGATAAAAAAATATTATAATTGAATGATTAAGAAGAATGATAATATTTATTTACTAAAATTCAAATTATTGAGATATGTATCTATGTATTTTCTACAACTTCTTAGTGGAAAGAATATTTATACATTGTTGATAATTAAATACATGTAAATTAAATCTCATTATAATATTTGAATATTGAAAAAGACAAGTTTACAACATTTTGATAAAAAAACACATTCATTCTTATTCTTATTAATGGAGGAATTTTTATATATGGTTATTCTTATTAATGGAGGAAACTTTATATATGGTTGGGAATTAAATATGTATAAACTAAATTTCATTATAATGTTTCAATATTAAGGAAGACAATTTACAACATTTT
>SNQJ01S0029501.1:28100-40928 GCA_010110895.2 Picea sitchensis | reverse complement strand
ATATAGAGAGAGAGAGAGAGAGAGAGAGAGAGAGACTTGTCATATATGAAAACATTGGTATAATTAGCAATATTTTGAGTACACTATGTACAATAATATTGATATCTTGCATAGGTTTCAATCATAAAGTTTGATGTGTACTTATATTTATTAAGCCACATAAGCAAGATATTGAGTTAACTTTTTAACTCTTTTTTATTAATAAAAAATAAAAAAATAATAATTTTTTATTCAATTGGTTAAAATTGTTTTTTTTTAATGAAATTGTATACATCATATTCATAGATTATATAATTTGGATACACCATAGATTTTCAAAGTTGTTGAATCCATGTGTGCAATCAAAATTTGAGATTTCAATGAATTCAACAAAGATTGGATTCTTGAATTACATAAAAGACAAATTGAAAAAGGAGCAAATCAGGAGTGGGGATAATCATCAGTGAATGCAAGGTGACTCATCACCTTTATTCAACTAAAACCAACTATAGAATAACTAGCTAGTGGTAAGTAAGAGAAAAGAGGAAAACTTTCACTCTTGTCTAAATGTTTCTAGACCTTTACCATATTTATTTGGTTAAATCTAAGAAAAACAAATTTCTATAATGAAATTTAATAGATATGAGGTACAGAAAGATCTCTTTGTACTGATCAATATACCATATATACTATAACAATGGTGTGACACAAAGAGTGGCTTCATGCAAGTCCACTTTTACCAAGTGGTAATATCATTGTGCATCTGCAAACCAATAATTAAAAAATATTGCTTACTATTAAACATGTAAATAAAGAAGCTTTTAGTTTTTTTAAGTTAAGTGCCATGCACATAATTGATTCATGGAAGAATCTTATTACTACCAAAACCAGAGGGATCAAACAAATTCCAGAGCCGAAGGGATTTGGGTAAAACAGATGCTGACAAATCACCACGCTAGGTTGTACGACCCTTGCTTTGAGACTGGCGCAGCCGGTTACAAGCCAATTTCAGATTCGCAGGTATTTTGGGCCACGGTGGTCCTCGTAAATTTTTTGGAACCTTCTCTTCATGGGGTTCTCACTGCAAGGACATGAGCAAAATGCCGAAAACGAAGAAGCCTGCGGAAACCGTCTTACACGTCGAAAGCCTGCAGGAATAAATATCAGGTCACCCATCTGGGGTGAATTTGATGCAACTAAAGTTGTAAACTGTTAAGCGACTGCTGCCCAAAATGCGAAACAGGTGCCTCGCGTTAGGAGGAAATAATGAGCCGAACCAGGGTCGTTTAGGTGGGCGCGGCTCTTAGGACTTCATTAGGTTTGCTGGTAAGGCCATAACTGCAGTGTTATTAGCATTAATTTTGCTCACGATTCTCGCCGGGTTGGTATATTAAACGTTATCTATTTAACAAAATAGAATAATGTTGTGTAAATTGAGATATAAGTTGTTTTGTCTCCTTTTAAATTAACCTAGATACTTAAAAAAATAGATCAGAGTTTAAATTGTTTAGAAATTTAAAAATAGAACGTTCAAAAACGACTAAAAGATAACTCATGAGATGTATAAAAAGCATTTTAAATTAACCTAAATACTCAAAAAATCGATCAGAATTTTCGATTGTTTAAAAATTTAAAAATAGCACGTCCAAAAACTTGACTAAAAGATAACTCAAAAGTAAAAGATTGCTCCTTAGTTAACCCACCCCACTCCACTCCAATGTACAAAAAGAGATATAAGTTGTTAAATTTAATTGGAAATATTTTGAGTTTACAGTATTTATTACTGTGTTACAGGTTGAACCTTGATTCCATTAAAACAAAACACAGTACTAAAAAGGCCATAAAGTAAAGCATCTTTTAACGATGGAAGGACATGTAAGGTTGATTGGGTGTTCGGACTGCAAGTCCAATCGCCCTTTCCTTCCGTCCATGGTCACATGGTAACAGTCCACCTGCAGGCCAACAAGTGTACAGATGACACTCGCTTATCCCTCTGGTTCAACCGTCACGTGGCCCCTTCGTCCTTTGTGCTAGAGATTAAATGCGTTTTATATCAAGAAGAAAGCGTACTTGAGCACATTTTTTTCCAATAGGGACTTTGTCAGCACTGGTCTGTCTCGAACGTAACATACAGCGTATCATTTATTCAGATATAGAATCTGTACCTAACACTGAACAAGCTAGATATGATTCCAAGTTTCCAACCATTGCCGACAGCTAGAATTGTGTTAATCTAGATGCTTTGCTTTGTTTAAGGATTAGGATACAGCCCATTCGGTCTAGTACAAGATTATTATTAGTATTATCTTTTTGTTGTATGTTTAGCAGTGGCTCGAGGAGGAATGGAGAGCTACTCTTAAGTTCTCTACAACATGGTTCTTTCTCTGTACTGTACTATGTTAATATATTTTTCTTTCTCTTTGCTCATATTATGGAACAACAATGATCATTGAAGAAAGCTAACATGTTTTTCTTTTTTATTAGGTTTTCATAACTCAAAAGAGAAGGTTAGGTTTAGCATTTTAAAGCCCTCTTGGAATATTCCTGATGTTTCTAGGTTTTCATAACTCAAAAGAGGGCTAGGTTTAGCATTTCAAAGCCCTCTTGGAATATCTATGATGCTTCTAGGTTTTCATAACTCAAAAGAGGGTTAGGTTTAGCATTTCAAAGCCCTCTTGGAATATCCATGATGCTTCTAGGTTTTCATAACTCAAAAGAGGGTTAGGTTTAGCATTTCAAAGCCCTCTTGGAATATCCATGATGTTTCTAGGTTTTCATAACTCAAAAGAAGGTTAGGTTTAGCATTTCAAAGCCCTCTTGGAATATCCATGATGCTTCTAGGTTTTCATAACTCAAAAGAGGGTTAGGTTTAGCATTTCAAAGCCCTCTTAGAATATCCATGATGTTTCTAGGTTTTCATAACTCAAAAGAAGGTTAGGTTTAGCATTTCAAAGCCCTCTTGGAATATCCATGATGTTTCTAGGTTTTCATAACTCAAAAGAGGGTTAGCTTTAGCATTTCAAAGCCCTCTTGGAATATCCATGATGCTTCTTGAAGTCTCTACTGGATTCCCACCAGTTATTAGTGTGACATGTGTGAATTATGGTTGTTGTGGGTTGGTTGCTAGAACTAGTTACAGAGGAATATTGAAAGGACGTGATGCTTGCATGCAAACATAGTGTTTAACTTAAAAGTATGAATGTAAATAATGAAAGTGGAAATTATTAATCTAATCACTAACAAAACTTACAAAGCAATTATTGTGGGGAAGAACAATGTTTGTATTATTCCAATGGACAAAGCAATAGTTTACAATGCAATTCATGAAGAGAATTTGTTGTAGCAAGTAGGCACCAAAGCTCTATGTGGGAGGGTCCTTTTAGTTCCTTGTATGCTCAATCTTCAAATTTGGGGTATGAGGATAGCAAGCTACTTTGTGGATGGCCACTATGAAGAACAAACAAGTAGCTAGAGGGAAAAAAACTAAGGAAAATGAATGGATATGAATAATGGTTCTTCATCTCTCTATATGGGATTTTAGCTACAAAACCTTGCTAGTTTTTCCTCCTATGAAATGCTTTTGCATGGCTTCTTTATATAGATAGACAATGGAACCTCAATCTTGAACTAGCTTTCATATGAACTCTCCTCATTTAGTACTAAGAATTCATCATCTTAGTGAGTATTAAGGAAGGCTAGGTGATTGACATTTATGGAGACAAGGGTTCTAATTAATTTGCACGTACCAACTACACTGCGCAACAAATATATAGATGCATTTATGCGTTTTGGACTAGTTTCTTTTTGAGTTTATTGGGGTTGAATGGATCTCGAGGGAATATCCACGCAAATAATGAAGGTAATAAATGATAAACTATGCCACCCTATAAACAATCAATTGAGGATTTCATCATGTGTATTGAGGTACAAAATGACCATGTTATGGTGTGATGGGTTGCATTGTACATGTTATAGATGGATGGGTAATGTTTTGGGGTACGACCACTCAAATGTCACAATTGAATGAAATTAGGGTGATACCAGTTGTCCCTTGTTGTTTGAGGTTAAGAGTAGCGCATATAGCCAAAAGACATCATGCATTTCTTACCAAAGTTCTATTATAGGAAAAACAAGAGAAAGAGAAGAGTGGTAAAAAAGGGAGGACCACCTAAGAAGAAGCAATGAAGACCCCTTGTAGAACAAAGAGTGAGGTGATGTATATATGTGATCTCAATATAAATGAGATGGACATTCCCATGCTCATGAAAATGTCAAAGCTAAGTACAATATGAGATCATGGCAACATGGGCCAAATTGAGATATGTTTAAAATATGAATGTTAACTCCTATCTAAACATGTGTCAGAACAATGGCACACAGGGGGGCAGAGAATCACTGGAACAGTGTTCCATTAGATTAGGGGTGTTGGATTTATAACAACCCTGAGGTCCCCAGAAGGTGTCTAACATAGGCTTGATATAGTCTAGTGCGTCAACATATTCCAAGAGGAAGGTGGTTTCACCTAAAACACATATGATTGTTGCAATATGGGTAATGTGTAGAGTGTCATTTAAACTAACATAACTAACAATGTTCACATCAATCACAATCACATATAGTTCACCCAAATATAACATGAACACATAAGTAGAAAAAGTCTCCATTTCATTAACAGAATGAGTAATACAACATAAATCCAATATAGAACTCATGATAGATTGCATGACTCTCAACTCACAACAACAATAATGACAACCCTCATCTACCTTTACAATATTACAATCCTCATATATATAGACCATTTGAGAGGTTATTGAATATTATGAAATATACTAGGAAATCTACCAATTGTAACCCACTCATACAAAAGAGTACAAAAGAGTCTACTTCTTTAGAGGAATACACAGAATATTGGGAGAAATAGACATAGAGTATGTCTAAAATGACTCCTTGGCATTCACGTACTCAGACTTATGTAGGTATGCATACTCAAGCTTTGTGGTCACCTTGATTGTGTGAATTTTTCTTTTGTTGAAATTTTCTTTGCACCAACACTTACTTAAAGCAAGGCCACAACAACTCTCCAACCACACCTTCCAACTCATCCCCAAGTTGGGTTATGTGTCTCATTCCTCAAAAAGGGTCTCCACAATCCAGGTGGATGTCAGTGGCCACCCACCTCTTACACTGATTCAAAATGGTTCTCCATATTAACAGTCTTTTTATATTTTTTTATGATCTAGGTCATAAAATTCTAGGGCCATTTTTAGACCCTAAACAATGTTTTCTAGGAAATTCAAGGGTCAAGTTTTCCCTTCGATACACTCAATACATGACACAATATTGCAGTCCTTATTTAGATCTTTCCAATGGGATACTATGCGTGCCAAACAAAGATTGTATGTGAAAGTTGCACCCTTGGGAAGTTGATGTAGAAACTAACCACCCCGGGGCCTAAAAACACCTTTTTGGCACTTCACCTCCTAGGGTTAGGGTTTTGGACCTTTAAGGTTCTTTCTTTATGCTAAAAGGCTATTTTTTTTGCTTCTTGTATCATCGTTTTTTTGAGAATGAGTGTAGATGACATCTCTCTCTCTCTCTCTTCAAAGATAAGTTACCACCATTCTAGCTAGTTTGTGTTCTATAATATTCTGCTATTTTATTCATTAATAGAATTTGGGTTTTCATTGTATTACTTTTCTCTTTGCTATATTCCTAGTGTGTTTCATCCTTATACAATCTGGATCTGTGGTATCAAAGCAATCTACTCAATTTTTTCTCATTGCATGTCTCTGACGAGGTCAGGGTATAGAGAGTTGGGTCTCAAGCTAGTTTCATTAGGAGATGGTCGCTCTTTCCATCCCAAGTAGCCTCCCATAGAGGGGGGAAGGAGATATGATTGATTAGGATATTCTATCAAGATGTTGTTTGCGGAATCCCTCACACGACAAATGAACGAGATGATGGACAACCTCACCCAGATTCTTCAATGACCATCAACGATAGGAAAGACACCTTTTCAGAGGTGTGACACCCTTCAAGGTACAAGTTAAATTTGATATCCCTTTATTTTAAGGAAATAAATATGCAGATGCTTTAGAGAAATGGTTAAATCTGTTAGATGGTTATAACTTTGTTAAATAAAAATGGCATTGAAAATATCACCTTTGCGTTCCTTAAAGCCCTTCCCCATGTCACTGATTGATGAGAAAGTTATTGGGAGAGACATAATGAAGATGAGTCTGTAACATTCAGGATAGGACCCTCTTCAACGACCTTTGTTGATTTTTTCAATGAGGAATTATACCTTGTTGGAAACTATGATGAATAGTACACGAGATGGATGACTCTATGTCAGGAGAGAGGCTAGACGATGCTCAAGTACACCAACATATTCCATACCTTGCACTCAAAGTTGAGTATTAGAGACTCCAAGAAACACTTGGTTTTGAAGTATCGTAGTGGCCTACGTAGGTACATCCAAGCAAAGATGGATTTCTTGGGCATCTCCTCACTAGGAGTTGCTTATCGATATGTTGTCAAAATTGTGCTGAAATTCAAGCAAATGAATAAGCGAGAGTTCAGGTCTACAAATATAGAATAATACAATAATGGTAAAGGCAACCCTAACTCATAGAATAAGGGACAAAGCAAGGAGAGCCAACCTCAAGAAAACCATTCCAAGCCACACGCAAATAAGGGTAATGGGAAGTTGAAGAAGGACACTAGAAAGTGGTGTGAATTCCACAAAATCCCCTAGCACAACACTGATGAATGTTGCTCAAAATAATTGTAACATCCCCAACATCCAATTGGGCTATGCCACATAAACAAAATTCGAACTGTATACAAATTAAAACATATACATAGAGAAACTCTTGCAAAACTTTATATATATAACTTAAAATAGACAAATACATTTTGTAACTACACAGATTTAGATGGAAACAAAAGTAAACATATACATGCAGCATAGAAATGCAATACCCATAAATATAAATACAAGTATACAGGAAAAACCCATAAAAATAAATACATAAATAATAATGCAACATGTAAGTTAACACACAATTGACACTTATTTTGGTAAGAATACCACCAACTGTGTGAAGACCTTCCACGAACCTCCCAGCCTTAGTCCACACTGCTCATGACTCTTAGCAGTGGGTCACCCCAGAGCTGGGAATAAACTCCACCTGAGTAAATGGATTCCTAACCAGGATGATGTATCTTAGACAACAGGAAAGACTTTGTCACAGGTGCCAACTCAAACTAACAACCTACAATCCCTCATTCCCCACATGCCTGTCCCACCCCATGAAGTGTGCCCCTTATCTGCTCAACAGTCCTTCGGTTTCCCTACTTCGTTTTCGGGCTTCAGCAACAGGCCGGATAGGAAGTCTTAGAGTCCTCTAGTTGTAGTTTAGCACCTTCGGGAATCAATTCCCAACAATTCTCTCACCTAGAGAGATTTTCTCATAGGCATGACAACTTACCTCTTCAATCTCCCACGAGCATGACAACCCACTTCTTTAGTCCAACTCCTAAGCTAACCAGGTATTGGTACAGGTATGGGTATGGGTATAGTTGCATTGATAGTAACAAAAAGGTACCGAGGACAGCTAAATGAGTGAGTGAATGATGATGGAAGGAGTCAATGGGAAAATGAATTAAGTCCAAACTATATGTATGCATGTTCCCAACTTGACACTTGTCATGTTGAGAGCTATTTTGGCCCTCTTCGTCCCATCCTTAGAACTTAGGATAAAATAATTATCCATACTTTATACTTTAAGGAATATTAATATAATATTCCTTTTTGGCTTAAGCTCCCTAGCTTAGCTCTTTTCCTTAACTTTTAACCCCCCCCTTTCCCTAACTAGTGGAGTTTAGTCCCCCATACTCTTTTATCGTGGTCAGTCTACATGCAACAATGCATTTTATATTAATGATAAGACATATACAAAAATAGGTTCACTGGCCTTTAGCATCTAGGCTCTCCAACCTAATTCAACACATAAGCCTCCTAGCTTATAATAACTGGCTCACTAGCCTATAAAACAAAACATATACACAAAGGGTCCCTGGCCTCAAACTTGCGCCCACTTAAGTTTGTTGTCTGTGGTATCCTGGAATGTGCACACTTCATCATTTTAGTGCACAGTACATGTGCACACTATACCATGGAAGGTGAATACAAAAATGATATAAAACAACTCACCAGCATAAGTACATTTGTATTTACATTTACAATTGGGTTCGTCCTAGGGGTATTACAATCCCCTCCCCTTATTTATGCACTATCCTCAGTACATTATGTACGCATATCAGCAAGATTTCCAAAATCTTCAAAAAGCTGCGGGTATTCTACCCACATTGCATCCTCATTCTCCCAAGTAGTGTCCTCAGGACTGTACCAGGTCCATTGGGCCTTTACAAGACCTATGGCTCGATTCCATAGATGTTTGATTTTTCGATACAGAATGCGTACCGGATGTACTTGGATAGCGCCTTCTTGCTCCACTTGAATCACATTCCAATCAATTACATGATATATATATTTATTTAGCAATGATACATGGAATACATTATGAATAGACATAGATGCAGGCAATGCAATCATATAAGCTACTGGACTAATCCTTTCTAGGATTTCAAATGGTCCACAATATCTAGCTGCCAACTTGGAACAATTTCCCAACTTCAGTGAACTTTTGTTGGCCTTAACCTTCAAGAATACATGATCACCCACTTTAAACTCCCTGTGAGTTCTACCCTTGTCAGCATAACTTTTCTTCTTGTCTTGGGAGCCTTTAAATTTTGTTTAATTTTCAACATTTGCTTTTCCATTTCCCTGAGTAATTCTGGCCCAACTACTGCTCTATCTGTTGGGTTGTCCCAACTTACCAGTGTGTTGTACCTTCTGCCATAAAGTGCCTCAAATGGGTTCATCTTTAGATATGATTGGTACCCATTTTTATAAGAAAACTCTACTAAGTGTAGATAGTCTTCCCATTTTGATGGTTTATCCATCACATACATCCTCAACATATCCTCAATCACTTGATTCACCCTCTCTATTTGTTCATCTGATTCTGGATGATAAGTTGTACTCAAATTCAAATTTGTTCCAAATCCATTAAATAATCCCTTCCAAAAATTTGAGATAGATTTTGGATCTCTGTTAGACACAATTGTCTTGGGTATACCATGTAATTGAGCAATTTCTCTCATACAAACATCCACAATGTTGGCTATCTTGTGAGTGAGATTTACTGGAATAAAATGGGCAGCTTTAGTAAGCTTATCCACCACTACCATGATATAATCATGTTGCTTGTTTGTTCTAGGAAGTTTGGTGATGAAATCCATTGTTACAACCTCCCATTTCCAGTCGGGAATGGGTAATGGTTGTAGAAAACCAACTGGGTGTCTATGCTCAGCCTTTACCTTTTGACACTCCAAACATTTGGCAATAAAATCATCAACTTCTTTCTTCATGCCTGGCCAATAATATTGGCTCTTGACAGTTGATAACCTGGGTGCCCAACATAAGGTGCATTTTTCATTTCTCTCAATATCAGTTTTTTCAATTCCTGGGAATTTGGTACATAAATTATGCCTCTGTAAATGAGAATTTCATCATTTTCTAGCTTATAGTCTTCAATTTTCTGCTACAAAATACCTTGTTGTAATTTTGTCACTAACTCCTTGTATTGCAAATCTGATTTTGTAGCCTCCAAAATTCTGTCTTTCAAATCTAATTGGTACATGCTAATGGGTGTAGCATGCAACTCATGCACTCTTTTGTTGAGTGCATCAACCACTTTGTTTTCTTTCCCCTTGATATGGTTTATATCAAAGTCATATTCACTGAGAGATTCTAACCATCTTCTTTGCCTAGCATTTAGAGTTGGTTGATCAAATAAATATTTTCAGACCATTATGGTCTGTCCTCAGCTCAAACATTTTCCCCATGAGGTAGTTCCTCCACTTCCTCAAGGCATGCACTATGGCCGCCAACTCCAAATCATGAGTGACATAGTGCCTTTCATGTTCCTTCAACTTCCTTGATTCATAACATACAACAAACCCATTTTGACTGAGGACTCCACCAAGTCCTTCTTTACATGCATTTGTGCATACAATGAAGTCTTCATTTGGATCTGCAATCCTTAGTATTGGAGCACTTGTTAATAATTGCTTAAAGTGTTGGAAACTCTTTTCACAATTCATTGTCCATTGAAACTTCACACCCTTCTTTTGCAAGGAAGTGATTGGGTGTGCAATCTTTGATAATCCTTCAATAAATATCCTATAGTAGCCTGCAAGGCCTATGAATGATCTAACCTCTATCACATTCTTTGGCACTTACCATCCTCTAATGTCTTCTATATTCTTAGGATCCACTGCTATACCATCCTCTAAAATGATATGTCCCAAATAATGAATTTGCTTTTGATAAAATGAGCACTTGCTCAATTGGGCATACAACTGACGCTCCCTTCATACTTGTAATACCATCCTCAAGTGTTGTTCATGCTCTTCCTTTGACTTAGAATATATAAGAATGTCATCTAAAAATACAATGACAAACTTATCTAAGTATTCTCTGAAAATACCATTCATTAAATACATGAAGACAACTGGTGCATTTGATAATCCAAAGGGCACCACTGTGAACTCATAATGACCATACCTTGTTCTGAAAGAAATATTGTTGATGTCTTCTTCTTTAATTATTACTTTATGATAACCTGGCCTAAGATCAATCTTGGATACTATTTTTTCATATTTCAATTGATCAAAGAGGTCATCAATCCTTGGCAAAGGATACTTATTCTTCACAGTTACCTTGTTCAACTGCCTAAAGTCAATGCAAAGTCTCAATGTTCCATCCTTTTTCTTCACAAATAAAATTGGGGCACCCCAAGGTGACACACTTGGGCGTATATACCCCTTCTTCAGGAGCTCTTCAAGTTGCATTTTCAACTCCTTCAATTCTCTGGTACTCATCCTGTATGGAGTCTTGGATATTGGAGTTGCTCTAGGAATCAAATTTATGGAGAAATCAATGTCTCTTTTAGGGGTTAATCTTGGCATTTCCTTAAACACATCTTCAAACTCTTTTAGGATTGCATAATCTTCAATATTTGACACCTTATCTTTAGGTGCCTCTTCCATTTGTGCTGCAAATATTTGACACCTGTTTCTGTAACATTTCTTCAGCTGCAACGCTGAAATTTCTATGATGGTTACTTCCCTAGGAATTCCCTGCACTATCCTTAGGTTCCCTTCCTCATCCAAGCAAGTAAATGCCTTTTTATGACAGTCTAGGATAGAATGATGTTGGTCCAACCAATCCATCCCAATTAGACAGTCATAGGAACCTAAAGGAAATATGTTCAAATCTACCTTGGTGTTCAGTCCATTCATGTCCATAAGACATGACTTAACCATCTCATTAAAATTTTCTTTTGGCTCCGATAGCCAGCTGCACCAACCAATATTTTCGATGCTTGCTTCGTGGAAAATGCAAACTTTCCACCATCTTAAGATAAATATAACTATGACTAGATCCCGAATCAACTAAAATATCAATGGTTTGGTTGTTGATCATACCTTCCACTTCAATAATATGTGGCTGATACTTTGCTTGCTTGTTGTCCAGGGTTGCATAAATCCTTGGTACACTTCTACCCATGTCTTCCACTGTTTCAACTTGATGTACATTGTGAACGATCCTAACTTTTTCACCTCTGTGAGGAAAATATCTAAACATATGATCTACTTCACAACCCCAACATTGAATAGGTGGTTGCCTTGGCCTTTGACCCCTTGTCTCAATCGTTCTGGGCTCTCTAGAAGTTGGTTGTCCCCAAGAATTATTTCTGAAGAATGGTGGCTTAGTCCCCTTCTTCCTCTGATCCATCTTGAATTTCTTTTTTTCTTCCCAATATTTTTGGAAAGTTGGCCTTGATTCTTATTGATCATATAGGCATTTAGCTCGCCTTATGGTCTCTTCCAATGTCTTGGGATCATCACATTGTATTTTTTCACTGATGAATGATGGTAATCCACTAAAATACCTCTGAATATTAACTGTTGGGCCCTTCGTTTTTGGATTTGAAGTTGCACAAGAAGGACTATAGTCCCAATTTTGGTTTAGCACGAGTTGCGTAAGCTACAAAATAATTTGGACAGTGGAGCGAAGAAAAGTAACATGAATCGACTGCAGAAAAGGACAACGCAACGCCAGCAAGGTAAAAAGCAGTAGCAACAGAAAAATAAAGCATGTGAGCCCAATTCCAAAAGATCTCAATCATCTTATATATATGATATGTATACAATTGAAAAAGGGTTCTTGTTGTTGGCTATTGTTGATAGGTTGGGTTTTTGTTGTTGTTAGCCGAATGTTGTTGGGTTTTAGTTGAGAAAAGGTTCTATAAATGTAATCTGTATACAGTTTTGGGTAGATAGAGCTCTGCAACATGAGTCCAGAGTCATAAGTCTGTAACATAGTACTAACTTGCATCTCTGAGGTTGTATTTGATAAGTTCTGATGATAATATATAAAGAAGGATAAAAAAATTTGAAATATGATGCGCCATTCTGTGTTTATGCTTATGCATTGTATCTTTACAGTTCTCCTTTGTGTTTGATAAGATCCATATGATGTTTCTATGTCTGAATTCTTTTCGTAACTTAAGTATCTTTAGTTCCTATGTGTATGTTAAGGTCCTAACCCGCACATGGGTAGATTAATGTATTCGGATGTAATAAAGGTCAATATTAATAAGACCTTTCAATAAAAGAGAATTAGGCGGATGTAAGAAGACCTAATAGAAG
>SNQJ01S0029501.1:9323-24157 GCA_010110895.2 Picea sitchensis | reverse complement strand
ATCTCTGAGAAGAGATGTGACGGCTACTCGCATTCGCAAGAAGATGATTACAATGAGGATCTAAAGGCCTTTTTACAATAAACAAGAATGCCAAAATTCCTAGACATCCAAAAACCTAACCCTAGGAGATGAAGCACCAAAAGTCATGTGGGCCCCGTTTGGGTAAGTTAGTACATCAACTTCACGGGGTCGTAACTTTTGCATACGATCTCCGTTTTAGGCGTATGATAGCTCGTTGGAAAGGTATTGTCGAGGATATAAATTTTGGGGGATCAATTATTCCTTCAACTATCATTGAGAACCTATATCTATAAAAACCTTCATTTGGGCCCTTGAAATGGCCCCGGAAGTTAAAAACTGATAAAAATAGTAAATTGACAAATTTGCCAGAAAACTGTTTTGAGCCAGTCGGAAAAGGTGGGTGGCCATTGATATCCACCTATATAAATAGGTAAGAGAGCCTTGAAAAGAGTCGCCATGGTTGAGAACTGGTGGTGCGGTAAGATAAAGAAAGCAACAAAGGAGTTCGAGAAGTTGCAGAAAGAAGTCAGACTAGGAGAAGTAGAGGACGGATAGATGGAAGAGTTGCGGAAGATGAGAAGACATGAAAGACTGACCAGTCAAATATTAAGTGAGAGAGAAGTGTAGAGAGAAATAATTCCCGAGGAGGGTGGACAAGAAGGAGAAGGTGTAGAAGCAAGGGAGAAGGAAGTCGACATGGATCTTGAAGAGAAAAGAGAGGATTTAGCCCTGATGTCAGGAAAGATCATGAATCTTACTGAAGAAACCACTCCAGAGGAAGAGAGCGAGACCCCCCAGATCAAAGAAACCCACCCCGAAGCGAGTGGCACCAGCCCTGAATCACCCATACCCCAAGTGTCTTCTATATAAGTGGTAAATTTGGCACTACCTTCTTATGATAATTTTGTTCTAGTACAACTAGTTATTCAGTCACAACCAGGAAGTGCGAGTACAGGGAGGATATTGGGATCCCCTGGTAGGTCACAACCATGACCGTTAGGTTTCATTTTGACAGAAGCCGTAAGATCCTCTGAAGTATCCTACAAGTAGATGCTACAACTGTGATGAGAAAGGCCATATGGCTAGGGACTGTCCCCATCTGAGGTAGCCATGGTGCTCCCATTGCAGAACCAATGGGAACGCAACTGAAGACTGGCCATAACTAATTGCAAAATGGGAAGATCGGGTATGTCAACGAGGAAATAACCTCATCAATTCAGAAATAAAGAGATTTATTAGAGGACAATTTCCCAACCTTAATATCATCACTTGAGGAGGGGAAAAGACTGGAGTTGATGCTGATAATGTACCTCAGATACAGAAAGCAGCACCTAAGGAAGATAGGTATGACCCTCTGAAACATAAGTTGTTCTTTAAAAATTCCATAGAAGTATTTTAGAATATCCATAGCCTTGATATGCAAGAGAAACCCCCTCAACATATTGTTTACCCTAAGATTTTTCAAGTCCCTGCTTCACCCCCTACACCCAGAAACCCTATAGTCACGATGAGAGAACATGAGAAACCACAAAATGTAGTCGGCCTTTGGTTTCAGTTATTTTCTGATATCCTTGGGAATGACCACTTAATAGAAAAGTCACGCAATGCGCTATACCTAGTTTCAGGGAATGAAGAACCCAAAGAAGCAAGAATAAGGACTAATCTTCTTGAGAAGAGTACTCAGAGAGTGCAGACAAAGAAAGTACGAACTGGAAAAGAGTTTAGACTAGTAGCCCAGCTAGACGAGTTTGAGATTAAGGATATTATGCTAGATCTAGAATCTGATGTTAACATTTTGCCTAAAAAGACTTGGGAAGCCTTAGGAAAACCCCAGCTGACATACTCCCCAGTCCAGCTAAGAATGGCCAACCAATATTGTATTTTCCCAATAGGAAGACTGGAGAATGTGGAAATACATGTTGCAGGAGTGAAGACTGTAGTTGATTTTGAGGTGATCGAAATCATGGGAGATAAGGACCCTTATCCTGCACTACTTGGTATTGACTGGGCTTATGACAACTATGCAGTGATTGACCTAAAGAAAGACACTATGACATTTGAGGCACATGGAATAAAAGTGGTTCAACCCTTGGATCCATATGTAGGCCCCTGATATACAAAACCAACGAACAACAATATGGAGGGAGAAGAATTGGATCAATTGTACACTGTAACAACAGGAACAAGAGAAGATTACATAAATCCTATTGCTGATGGATCAGTAAGTTGGAGGAGTATAAAATCAACAGACGAAGATTCAGAACTAGCATTTGACAGTTGGTAGTAAGGATCATATGAAATATTTTCAAGAAGATGCACAACTATCAGAGAAATTAGATGGGCTGGAACCGAGGTTAGAGAACACCCAATATATGATGGTACCTCAGGACTTGACAAGTTTCTGCTTAGCATGGAAGAAAAGGTAGTGGAGTATCAAAGGATCTCAGTACTGGATTTAGCTCTCCAAGACACCCCTGCCAGATGGTGGGCCAATAATAAATCCTTACTCAAAAATTGGGACGATGTAAAGCAATCTATCAAGTATAGATTTCAAGATAAGGAGCAGCTGGAATCACAGATGCAGATGGATTTCCAAGTTGCGCAACTGTTCAACGAAGAGTCTGATCCTAAAGAACATATTGAACAATTCGTGACACAGTGGCAAGTTGTGGAAATACCGTATCGCTTCTAGGTTCAAGTATTTCCCCACTCACTAGGTATAATGATGAAATCTTGGTTCATGCATGAAGAAACCAGAAGATAGACCAACGATTGGAAAACGTTGGTAGATCACTTTTGCAAGGACTTCTCGTTTACAAGTAAGTACCCTGAGCTTGAAGTAGCTTTGCAAAGAATCAAAGAATTTATTTTTATAGGCAATAGTAAACATAAATAAGACTTGGTGGTATGTGCAAAGCATAGCTGGGAAATTCAAACTAATCCTCACCTAAAATTGGACAAGACACCTATAGAATTCTATAATATTGAGAAGGATTTGGAAATTCCAGATGAGTTAGAAGAATTGAGGAACTTAGGCATTGAAGAGATAGAAGGGAGCAAAGAAATCCAGAACATCATACCCAGTCACATCGATAATTCTTATAATCACCCATTGAAGTTGCACAAAGTCAATATAGGGACCACATAGCAACCTAAGATATCTATGGTGGGAGATTAATGGGATGAGCAAATTAGTCAAGAAATACATATTTTGTTGCGGGAATATGAGGATTTGTTCCCAAAGAAATTTTCAGAGTTAAAAGGGATTAAAGGAGTTATGGGAGAGATGAAAATTGAATTAAAACCAGGATCAAAGCCTGTGAGGCATAGACCATACCGCCTTAACCCTAGAGTGAAAGAGAAGGTTAAGAGGGAAATAGACAAGATGCTGGAAGCTGGACTTATTTTTGCAGTGGAGGAAGAAGAATGGGCCAGTCCAATAGTCATCCAGAGCATGAAAGTTACATAGGATATTAGGGTCTGTGTAGATTACAAAAGCCTTAACTCTACTTGTGTGCATGACCCTCTTCCAACACCTTTTACTGATGAGGTGCTAGAACAAGTTGCAGGGAAGAAATATTACTCATTTACAGATGGATTTTCGGGGTATCACCAAGTAAGGATTGTTGAAGAGGACAAAGGAAGACCACATTCATAACAGAATGGGGGTCATATGCATACAATGTGATGCCATTTGGCCTAAAGAATGCCCCTGTAGTTTTCTCCAGGATTGTAATAGCATCTTTTTGAGAATTTATTCACAATTTTATAGAATTTTATATGGATGATTGTACGATATATAGTCTACTCAAGGAACATGTAGTGCTACTACATCTGATGTTTGATAAATGTAAAGAATTGTAGATATCGTTGAACCTCGGAAAGTGTATCTTCTGTGTGCCTCATAGAAATTTGTTGGGCCACATAGTATGTCGAGAGGGAATATTGGTAGACCTAGACAAAGTTGTAGTTATTGTGAACATGTCGCCACCTATGAGTGCTAATAAGTTGCGCTCCATGTTGGGGAACACAGGGTACTATCGCAGGTTTATCAGAAGATATGAAAATATCACTACACCTCTGGAAAATCTACTAATGAAGGTCGAAGTGTTTCAATGGACCCCAGAATGTGATAAAGCATTCGATACCCTGAAGGAAAAGTTCAACACAACACCTATTCTGATATTTACAAATTGGGAAAACGAATTTCACTTCCACGTAGATGCTTCAGGTATTTCCTTAGGAGCCATCTTAGCTCAACCAGGAGATGGAGCCATGGATCATCCTATCTATTTTGCGAGTAGGAATTTGTCGCAAGCTAAGCACAACTATACAACGACAGAAAGGGAGGGTTTATATATGATTTAAGCTTTGCATAAGTTTAGATATTATTTGTTAGGTTCTCATTTTAAGTTCTTTACTGATCATTCTGCATTAAAATATCTAGTTAACAAACCTGTGTTGGAAAGAATAATTTGTATATGGTTGCTACTGTTTCAGGAATTTTATTTTGAAGTGATCATTAAGACAGGAAGATGTAACGTAGGGCCTGATCACCTGTCTAGATTAGAGTCAAGGGAAAGTGGTGGAGCATTTGATGATCAACTCCCAGATGAAGACCTGTTCCAGGTTGATGCCATACCAGAATACCTGGAAGACATAGCAGTCTTCTTAAGTACATGAGCCTGCCCAGAAACATACTCTGCAACCCAAAAACGTCATATGGTGGTTAGAGATGCCGACTATCAATTGATTGCAGGGAAATTGTATAAATTGGGACTAGATAGTATCCCCAATATATGTGTCTTGGATCATGAAAGACAGAATATACTGTGGGAGTGCCACAGTGGAGTTGTGGGAGGTCATGTGGGAGGAAAGGCCACTGTGAAAAAATTCCTCCAAGCTAGACTATGGTGGGCTACGCTCTTCAAGGATGCAAAGGCATATGCTAGATCATGCGATGTTTGTCAAAGATTGGGTAAGCCATCACGACAAGATGAATTACCACTTCAACTAGTTCGAGCTTTACAAGCATTTGAGAAGTGGGTGGTTGACTTCATTGGGCTGATCAACTCCACAAATAAGCATTCAAAGGCTATGTACATTATTACCACAACTGACTACCTTACACGTTGGGTTGAGGCAGTCATTGTTTAGGATTGTTTGACCAATATTGTTGCTAGGTTAATTTTTGAAAATATTATAACTCAATTTGGATGTCCTAGGAGTCTAACTAGTGATCAGGGAGCTCATTTTATCAGTAATACCATAGAAAATATTACAACAGAGTTTGTGATCCAACATCATAAAAGTAGCCCCTACCACCCACAAGCCAATGGAACAATAGAGGTGTTTAACAAGATTCTGGAGAGAGGGTTAACGAAGTTTTGTTGCGAAAACAAGGAAGATTGGGATAATAGAGTTCCAACCGTAGTATGGGATTACAAGACAACCACAAAGAAACTCCACAAGTACAGTCCATTTCAGCTAGTTTATGGGAAAGAGGCTGTGGTGCCTGCAGAATTCATTACTCCAAGTTTGTACATTGCACAGATCACACACATGTCAGAGGAAGAATCAGTTGCGCAGAGGCTCATGGAGTTGCAAGAACTTGAAGAGACCAGGTTTTTAGCAGACTTCCATCTGTTAGTTGAGAAAGCAAGGAAGAAATCTTGGCATGACAGACACATTAAGACTAAAGTATTTGCACAAGGAGAAAAGGCCATACTCTATGATAGTCGGTACCAGAAGCATCCAAGCAATTTGTGCAAGGTTAGGACCATTTATAGTCGCAAAGATCTGACCTTCTGGAGCAGTAGGAATTGCACAACTGGATGGTATTTTGCAACCAGGATGGGTGAATGATGCTGACCTGGAACCTTATCTATCTTCGAAATGAGATAAAGGACTATTTCTCTAGTTCGAAGGAGCATGTATAGTAGTTAGACTTGATTTTTCTTGCAAATTGTTGTGAATTCAGTTAATAAAGGCTAGGAATGAACTAACACCATACATTTGTGTGGTCGAGGTATGACAAAAGGGAGGACTTCCACTCACAGATGCTTCCATTCTATTTGCACGAAGAGTCCTTCGATAAGGAGGTGATGTCATGGCCTGGAGTAAAAAAAAACCCGCGCAAGTCGAGGATGCACTATGTTTTGCCCGCTGAGCTGCTGAAGATGAAAGGCCAGGAAGCAGGGGTAGGACTGAGTTCCAGCCCAATGATACAAAATAAAGAATATCTGGCACAGATGGACACAGAAGAGGAGGAAGAGACGCAGCCATTAGAGCACAAGAAGATGACACTACCATTGTTTTGGTAACTTCCAGAGCAAGTTGTGTTGATAGGTAAGGATGTCAACGAAATCCTTAGTGTTGCATTCATTACAGATCCAGTGGCTAAGAAACTCGGGACAAGGATCTCATCGAGCAAGGTTCTAAACCCCCAACCCATTTCATCCACCGTCCCCCACACTTGCTCAGTGGTTCGAGCAACCCCTATCATACATATCTAGGACGACCCTGAGCCTGACACCACTCCATCCACCATCATCACTTAGCACCCTCCATCACCACCACAACCCCAGTCGCCACCTCTAGAAACTGACAGTCCACCCCAAACTAATGATTTGAACCCTTGTGACTTGATCCTTCATAAATACCCGAGCAGAGGCCAGAACTCCCTGGTCCAAACCCAGAGTTACCCGAGTAGAGACTAGAACTTCCTGGTTCAAATCCAGAAGTACCTGAGTAGAAGCTAAAACTAACTAGCCCAAAACCTGAAGCCCAAGACTGATAGATCATACCTTTTGTGTAGCATAAGTACAATCTGTCTTCAATGAAGATGCATACAGTAGAAAATCCGCAAGTCTGAAGTCCCCAACACACTTTCTCAATAACCAAGGTTGAGGGTGCCATGGGCAGCGCAACTCCGGAAGCAGAGGCACATAGAGAGGCGGAGATACCAGAGGTTCATAAGGAACCTGAGATGAATTAGGAACAAAGCGCAATGTCAACGCATGAGAAGATGTAGCTAGTTATCCAAAACCATTGACAGTGCGTAGAGTTGCTGCAACTCTACTTGGCCAAAACAAAAGTTCTAACGATTCTGATATCAACCCTGAGGTTGAGGCTTGTGCCAGGACCATATACAAGAAAGGAGGAGGTAGAGACTCCCTCAAATAAATCAACAACCAATAGACTTCCACTGCAGGTCTGAGCACCTAAGGAAGCCACCCCTTCTTTTGCTGACCTTGCATAGTGGCCAACAACGCAGCTAGTCAGAATGATCAGAGCCTAAACTGATCAATTGGAGTAGAGGCTCCAGTAGGCCGAAAGGTCTACAGAGTTCGCAAGCGAGGAAGTGCTCCTTTCTCAAGAGGGCATAAAACAGGAAGAACATGCCAAGATCCAGGTGGCGCACAAAATTAAATGAGCTCAGGAAAGGCTTGTTGAAGCCTGGCCGGAAATACAGAAGGTCGCACCCCAAATGCCAGAATCCAGTGATGCAAGAGATCCATAGAATTAGATCGAATTACTCCAAGGAGCATGGTCACAATTGGCCATTCGTGTATAGCATATGGAAGTGCAGTTGTGATAGATTCAGCAAGAAGCAGAGCAAAATCCTCGGAAGCTGCAGGAGAAAATGAAGAAAATAGTGCTAGAAGGCAACAATGATCGAGAAGCACTACAGAAGCGCACAACTGAGTGCACAAAGATATTCCGAGAAGTCAACAATTGGATGGAAATTATCGCTAGGCGCAACCATACTTTAGAGGATGTGTACCCTAGAATCTAGTTGTTGAATGAGGAATTTGCGACTACTATGGATCCGTTGGAGAAACAACAAAAGTTCGATCAAATTCAGCAAGCAGACAATGAGATGAACGCTCTGTTTAAGGCACAATCCATAGCCAAGAAGGAGCTGTGTGACTTTCGACCTATCATTCAAACAATATACATGAAAATGCATCAGGTTGATGCAATAACAAACTCTAAATGGAACTCTTTGGTTGCATCCAAGCCCAAAGGATGTATCACATATGTGACCCAATAGTTCATCTCTAAGGCCTCACTCCTTGCCAGGAAATGACAGGATAAAGTTGGGAGATTTCATAAAGTCAAGAAGCAAGCCTTAGAGTTGGTCCCAAATTTGGGCCCTTCATTTGAAGAGGCAGAGAAAGAGAAAGCACAATCAGAAGATGACAATAAAGAGGGAAATGAGGATAAGGTAAATAAACAATTAGTCCTAGAAGCTGCGAAAGAGACAAGTAATTGACTCGAGGGCGAGTCAAGGCTTGTGTTCGGAGTGTTTTGGGCCCTTTGTTTTTGGATTTGAAGCTGCACAAGAAGAATTACAGTCCCATTTTTGGTTTAGCACGAGTTGCAAAAGATACAAAAGAGGATGGACAATGGAGTGAGGAAAAGTAACAGGAATCGACTGTGGAAAAAGACAATGCAACACCAGGAAGGAAAAAGAAGTTGCAACAGAACAAGAAATCATGCGAGCCCAAAGCCAGAAGATCCCAATCAACTTATATATATGAGATGTATACGATTGAAAAATGGTTCTTATTGTTGGCTATTGTTTATAGGTTGGGTTTTTGATGTTGTTAGACGGATGTTTTTGGGTTTTAGTTGAGAAAAGGTTTTGCAAATGTAATCTGTATATAGTTTTGGGTAGATAGAGCTTTGCGACATGAGTCCAGAGTCAGAAGTCTGTAACAGAGTACTAACTTGTATCTCTAAGGTTGTATTTGATAAGTCCCGATGATAATATATAAAGAAGGATCCAAAATTTTGAAATATGATGCATCATTCTGTGTTTATGCTTATGCATTGTATCTTTACAGTTCTCCTTTGTGTTTGATAATCTCCATATTATGTTTCTGTGTCTGAATGCTTTTCACAAATTAAGTATCTTTAGTTCCTATGTGTATGAGCTCTGATCTGTTTTGTAGTTAGCATGTCTTGCACAAGATCATGGTGAATCTTGAAGGTTCTGGGAACCCACCCAAGTATTCTCCCTTCCCTTCCCTATCCTTTTGTCTTGGTTTCACTTCAGGTGAGACTTCTTCTCTTTGGAGGAGATGAAAATGCCATCACTCTAGACTACATGATACCTTTTGTTGGTAACCTGAGAAGGATCCTGGTCTGATCAATTCTGCGCCAACATTAACTATCTCATCCTTGATGAAAGAAACATACTTCAATAGTTCTAAAAACCTTCTTTCATATTCATCTATGGTCATACTACCAAGTTTGAGTTCAAAGAACTCTTTCATTTTCTTGTCATAGTATCTCTTAGTAAAATATTTATTTTCAAAATACTTCTTGAATTCCCTCCAAGTAACGTTTTTCTCTTTAATGTGTTGCACCTGCACAAGCCGATCCCACCACATGGATGCCTTTACCTTAAGTTGATAGATGGAAATTCTTCCTTCTGCATGAGAAGAATAATTATGCAATTGAAAATACTTTGTCATGCCCAACAACCATGTCTCTTCATCTTCATTGATGCAGGAGCATCGCCAACAACAAGCGAGCGTGGGGCAAACGCCAACACATTTTGGCACATGATGAATTGTTTGAAATGTTTTGAAGTTTGATACACCAAACATAAATGAAACAATTAAGAAAGGGTGTACTTGTAGATTGTAATCAAACCTTGAGCGTCTTGCTCTCGTCTGAAGGATTAAGAGGCATTTATGCTAGTAAATGTAAGTAGGCAACTTTAAATTCTTAGATTAGACAGTTTTAGGAGCCGGAGGGAAAATGGATATAGACACCCTCACTTGTATCATTGTAACATTAGCATGATCAAGAGAGCATAGAGAGGAAGAAGCAAAAAGATGTGGAGAAGAACCTATGTACATAAGTTCTGAGATTAATATATGAAGCTTTGATCCAGACTCATGGTGTTCAAATACTATATGTGTATGCATGATTGAATGTTATGCTCATGATTGTTTCACTCTTTCTATTATACATTTGATTTTATGCCATGTATGTATGATTTCGTGTTAAGCATTCGAAGTTTGATAGAGTAAAGAATGAGTTTCAATTGTTTCTCTGTCTGAGCAAGAGTTTTCCTGCAAGGAGTTCAGTGAAATTGTCCGCAAGGTGTGCGTTGACAGAAGTCAGAGTTTGTCTCTGGAAGCTCAGGAGGGATAACATTGTTCTCATTCTCGCAGAAGTGCAAGTTAAGCACAGAAGCCGTGCAAGGAGTGTGCAGGTTGAGTGAAGTCTCAGAGTTACAACCCGAGCGAAATTGTTGAAAGACTGCTGTCGTAGGGAGTGCACAGAGTTGAAGAGGTTCAAATACTTGGAAGTATTTGAAGAATTTCCGCAAGGAGTGCGTGCAGGAGTCTTTTTTGAAGACTCGAGTTGTGGAGAAAGCTTAGAAGGGATAGAGTCTTTGAAGTTGTCGAAGAAAATCTCAGGAGGTTTACTACCTTGAAGCGTTCAAAGGGGAGGCATTGCAAAGTTACTTGCAGGCAGATAAGTTCCAGTGAAGGAATACCATGTTCGCTTCGCAAGAGTCGTCAAGGAGGCATTGGACAGTCAGAATTTTCCGTGGAAAATTCGCGAAGTCCCGAGAGTCGTCGGATCGTGCAGAGGAGCAGGGGAGTTATTGCTTAAAACCTTTGCATCAAGATTCGCGAGGTTGCGAAAGGTGAAGTCGCGAAATCATGAAATAATCTAAGCCGTCCGTTAGAAGGAGGACACATGTCGCGAGATCACCCGTATCGGGGATTCATACATCGGAGGTCAGAAAGAGAAGTCCTTCAACTTCGCGAGTGGCGAAGTCGCGAGAGAATTGCAGTCGTCCATCGGAGGAGGACAGGTGGCAGAGATCAAGGGATCTCGCGAACTCGGAGGTTCGCAAGGTGAGAGCCCAAAGATTGGGTGCTCCAAGTTGTGAGTGGAGAGATCGCGAGGAGATAGGACAACTGTAGGATTTGAGCCAACAGGGGCCGTTGGATCACTCATGTAATCTCATTTCGGGATTTCGGGGTTTGAAGAGCCGAAAGCTTAGTATCAGGATTCGTGAAGTCGCGAAGTCTGAGAACTCCAAAAAGACGGGAAGTGCCGTTGTGGGACCCGCGTTAACGACGTGTCAGAATTTCAGCATTTTGGCATATCGAGGGATAGGAAGTTGAGACTTTTTTCCTGAAAGTCCCGAAGTTGCAATTTGCGATAAGGAGTAGTGAGGAGTTCGGGATCTCGACACTTTGGGTGTCGGGGTACAAAGGAGGTAGCGCTTCGGGAAGCGAAGTCGCGAAGTGCCGAAGTTGGGCATAAGAGACACATGACAGAACCACAAGGTGGGGCCCGCGTGATTGGTAGGTGAACACGTGTCACCTGGAGGAAGGAGTCAACACCCGTTGACCTCTCGCATCTCGGGGATTCATGAGATAAGGGAACGAGAGTTTAACCCTTCGACTCACGAAGTCGCGAGTAGCAAGAACGTGAGGAGAAAAGTCAACATCACTTCTCGAGGTTTCGTGAAAGGAAGGTGCCAAGATTGGACGCCACAACTTATGAAGTGGCGACTAGGGAGAGGAGCTAGCATTAAGCCTAGCCGACGGTCACACAAGGAAGGCGCTGACAAAGGAAGAGCCATACCTGTATTGGTATTTCGGGTATCGTGAGATTGGAAGGGAAGAGTCGGGATTCAGGACTCACGAACTCGCGAATTGCGAGTTGCGACAAGCGCCTTTGAAATTGGGCCTTGGTCATAGCGTTGTGGTCGCTTGGGGAGAAAGGAGCTCATGCCTAGTGCTGTTCACACAGGGGAGCTTCCCGAAGGACCTGTGGATCGATTTGAAAAGAAATTCCAGCAGGGAATCCGAAAGAGCCGATCCGGCTCAAAGGGATTAAAGAACGATCCTGTGAGCGGATCTTGGCCTGAGGGTCGATAGGTATACGTCATTCATCATTCTTGTGCTCACCATCATTTAGGAGGTTTGATTTTTTTCATTTCTCCTCATAGCTCATCCACCCCAGACCCCTTATAATTCATGATAGGGGATGGACTTGAGTTGTGGACTAGTTGTTTTTTGATTTTATAGGGGTTGAATGGATCTTGAGGGAATATCCACGCAAATAATGAAGGTAATAAATGTTCAACTATGCCACCCTATAAACAATCAATTGAGGATTTCATCAGGTGTATTGAGGTACAAAATGACCATGTTATGGTGTGATGGGTTGCATTGTACATGTTACAAATGGATTGGTAATGTTTTGGGGTACGACCACTCAAATGTCACAATTGAATGAAATTAGGGTGATACTAGTTGTCCCTTGTTTTTCGAGGTTAAGAGTAGCTCATATAGACAAAAGACATCATGCATTTCTTACCAAAGTTTTATTATAGAAAAAACAAGAGAAAGATAAGAGTGGTAAAAAAGGGAAGACCACCTAAGAAGAAGCAACGAAGACCCCTTGTAAAACAAATACTGAGGTGATGTATATATGTGATCTCAATATAAATGAGATGGGCATTCCCATGCTCATGAAAATGTCAAAGCTAAGTACAATATGAGATCATGGCAACATGGGACAAATTGAGATATGTTTAAAATATGAATGTTAACTCCTATCTAAACATGTGTCAGGGCAATGGAAACCAGGGGGGCAAAGAACCACTGGAACTATGTTCCATTAGATGGGGGGTGTTGGATTTATAACAAACCCAAGGTCCCTAGAAGGTGTCTAACATAGGCTCAATATAGTCTAGTGTGTCAATATATTCAACCTTCCAAGAGGAAGGTTGTTTCATCTAAAGCACATATGATTGTTGCAATATGGGTAATGTGTAGAGTGTCAAATATTTAGAGGGGATCACATTTATTTACTTATCCTTTAGTCACATTCAGTTAAACTAACATAACTAACAATGTTCAAATCAATCACAATCACATATAGTTCACCCAAATATAGCATGAATGACATGAACACATAAGTAGAAAAAGTCTCCATTTCATTAACAGAATGATTAATACAACATAACTCCAATATAGAATTCATGATAGAGTGCATGACTCTCAACTCACAACAACAATAATGACAACCCTCATCTACCTTTACAATATTACAATCCTCATATATATAGATCATTTGAGAGGTTATAGAAGATTATGAAATATACTAGGAAATCTACCAATTGTAATCCACTCATACAAAAGACTACATAAGCGTCTACTTATTTAGAGGCATACACAAAATATTGGGAGAACTAGACATAGAGTATGTATAAAATGACTCCTTGGAATTCACGTACTCAGACTTCTCTAGGTATGCATACTCAAGCTTTGTGGTCACCTTGCTTGTGTGAATTTGTCTTTTGTTCAAATTTTCTTTGCCCCAACACTTACTTAAAGCAAGGCCACAACAACTCTCCAACCACACTTTCCAACTCATCCCCAAGTTGGGTTATGTGTCTCATTCCTCAAAAAGGGGCTCCACAATTCAGGTGGAAGTCAGTGGCCACCCACCTCTTACACTGATTCAAAATGGTTCTCCATCTTAATAGTTTTGTTATATTTTTTATGATGTTCTAGATCATAAAATTCTATGGCCGTTTTGAGACCCTAAGCAATGTTTTCTAGGAAATTCAAGGGTCGAGTTTTCCCTTCGACACACTCAAGACATGACACAATATTGCAGTCTTTATTTAGAGCTTTCCAATGGGATACTATGTGTGCCAAACAAATATTGTATATGAAAGTTATGTTATCACCATAATATTTTCTGGATGGTATCTGAGCTTAAAAATATTAGTGAAGGGTTATATCGCCACAGAGATATGATAGATCAAAGGGCCCCTCTATATCTAGTGACATACAGAAAAAATAGCGGAGATGTAAAGAGAAAGACTCGACGGACCGTTGATCCTGAAAGCGGCCCGGATCAACGATTGAGGCACGTATCAGATATTTAACTAACTTGAAGGTTAAGTGATCGAGGGAAGGCCGGGGAAAAATGTTGCAGTTTCATTACGGGACGTGTGGCACCCATAGAGGTACATTGGGGGAAAATGTAATGTCCCCATTTTGGGGCATTATAACATTACAACATTTCAGAGTGTTATGCCTACCCGAGTAGCCAAATAGGGGTGACAGAGAGTTCGGGAGATACTGAGGGGTTTATTTGGGCCCGACTCGCATTGTTCATCATCAGGATCCATTCCACACAACTTGGCTTTGGTTTTGTTGCATTCCAACGATTTCCGTAATTTTGAGTTATTATGGGTCATATCTTAATTAAATTCACTAAGAAGGTCATAAATGGGCATATTACTTGGAGAAACCTTTTAGTGTGATAGCTCATCGGAATCGGGAAGAAGAGCAGTACATGAAAAGATGGTGAGAAGTGACTTTCAGTGGCTGGAGAAGCCATAAGGATGGATAAATCACTTTTTAGAGGTAAAATGGTTAATTAATTAATTAATTAAGTGATTTAATCATGGAATAATAAAATAAAGTAAAAGTCACTTAGAGGGAAGAAGTCAATAGTGAATTAGGGTTTCAACAGTGATTTAGGGTTTTGGAAGTCAACAGTGAATTAGGGTTTCAACAGGGATTTAGGGTTTTGGAAAGCTATAAAGGAAGGGCAGTGACCTAATTCATCATTATGCATATTATGACTTGTCATTGAGGAGAAGAGGCGCATCTCGGGAGAGATAGTTCAGTGTATTCCAAGAGGAAGACACCAGTTGGCTGATTTCGGTGTTGAAAGACACACCCTAGTCACCGGGAAGATCATCCAGGTCTTCCATCATTCTTCATTGATTCTGCAGTGCTCCC
>SNQJ01S0029500.1:75861-90496 GCA_010110895.2 Picea sitchensis | reverse complement strand
TTCCCCTGCATGTAATTCCAATAAGACTTTTTCTGCTTCGTCTTTTTCAAGAAAGCGCATAAGTATTCCATCAAAATTTTGGCGAAACAAAATACCATTAATCAGCTGAAAAGAAGCAGATTTTAATCTTAGTGCTCTCCTTTTTGTGGGATCAAGGTGACGGGGAGTTGATCCATGTATAAGACAAAATTTGATGTCGTCGTACCAGGAACTAACAGGGTTTTGTGCACAACAGATTTGATTTTGATTGTGTTGATCTGGATTTAACATATCAGTTTTGTTTTGCTCTGCTACAGCTGAATCGACGACCAACTTGCATAAACCTTGGCCTCTTACAATTTGTGCTGGGGTGATTTCTATGTCATATTCTTGTAAGGATGTGACCCAGTTTTCCCTTTTTTCGCCTAGTTCTTTCTGTACTAACAAATTTCTGGCAGTCGGGTAAGGGACAATGATTTTCGTCCGAGATTTCAACAGATAAGATCGGAAGTGTTTTACTGCTTTGAAAACATCATAAGCTTGTTGATCTATTGTTGGGTAATTAAGTTCTTCCCCCTTGAAGGATGAGCTCATAAAGGCAATTGGGACTTCGTTATTTTCAACATTCTTCTGAGTTAGGACAACAACATAAGATCGGTCAGTGTCAAACATGTAGAGGGTGAAGTCTTGCGAAAAATCAGGGCTCACTAGAGAAGGAGCATCTATTATGGCCCTTTTTATTGAATCAAAAGCCTAACTTTCTACAGTTCCCCAATGGTAATGTACATCCTTTTTTATTAAGTTTTGTAATGGTCTCACCATTTCTGAAAAGCTGGAGACGAATCTCCTAACAGAGTTTATCTGTCCTAAGAAAGATTGCATGGAATTTTTTTACGATTGAGGGGGCAGTTTCGAAATGAATTGGGTCCTTTCAGGGTCAATAATCATCCCTTCATTCGATACAATGAATCCGATGAGCTTACCTTGTTCTACTGCGAAGACAAATTTTTTAGGATTTAAAGAAATTTTGTACTTACGACATCGTTGTAGAACAGATCTTAAATGAGCTAGATGATCTTCCTTATTTTTTTAAAAGACAGTGGCGTCATCTAAGTAAACTACTACAGATTGATTGATTAAGCCGCAGAAAGTGATGTCCATCGCTCTCTTAAAAGTGGCACCGGTGTTTATGAGTCCAAAGGGCATCTTTCTATAAGCGTAGGTGCCCCATGGGGTATGGAAAGTAGTTTTGAGTTGGTAAGAGGGAGACATAAGGACTTGGTTATACCCTGAAAAACCTTCCAACAAGGATAATCTTTCATAACCAGATACCTGTTGAAGGATCTGTTCCATGGGAGGGATAGGGTAGTTGTCTTTATCAGACGCTCGGTTAAGATTTTGGAAATCAACACATAGTCAGATTTCGCCACTCTTCTTTCTGACAGGGACAAGATTAGAGATCCATTGTGTATGCCTAACTGGGAAGATTATTTTAGCGTTCAGGAGTTTGTTTAATTCCTTCTTGACCATTGGTTTGAGTTTTGGGTGCATTTTCCTTAACTTTTGTTGAAAAGGTTGGGTATGGGGTTTCATGGGAATAATGTGTTGTATAATGTTAGGATCAAAGGTTTTTAGGTCGTCGTACGTCCAGACAAAAATATCTTTGAACTCCTTAAACAACTTAATAAATGCTACCTTTTCTTGCTCAGAACACCCCAACCCTAAATTAATGTACTGTGGGTTTTCTTTAGTTCCCAAATTTACTTTTTCATGTGTCAAGGAGGAACTATTCGTTTTACAATTCACTGATTTTCTGAACTTATCGTGAAGATCATAAAAATTTTCTAATCTAACCACAGATTTCGGGATAGAGTTTACCATGTCTGATGTAGATTCTGGGGATCTTGGATCTGGTATTACCGTAAAGTCGCGAATATTTTCATGGGAATAATGTGTTGTATGATGTTAGGATCAAAGGTTTTTAGGTCGTCGTACGTCCAGGAAAAAACATCTTTGAACTCCTTAAACAACTTAATAAATGCTACCTTTTCTTGCTCAGGACACCCCAACCCTAAATTAATGTACTGTGGGTTGTCTTTAGTTCCAAAATTTACTTTTTCATGTGTCAAGGAGGAACTATTCATTTTACAATTCACTGATTTTCTGAACTTATCGTGAAGATCATAAAAAAATTCTAATCTAACCACAGATTTTGGGATAGAGTTTACCATGTCTGATGCAGATTCTGGGGATCTCGGATCTGGTATTACCGTAAATTCATGAAGATTTTCGTCATGGGTACCTTCGTCAATCACCGCGCCATGGAAAGTTTCTTCCATATGTAGAAAACTTATGATCTGTTGATCGTCATCGAAGACTTTCCAATTCATGATGTTGTCTGGGACGAACGGTCTGAACAACAGTTCGACGAAAAATGCATTCGGAGATAATCCTTCTGCAGGAAAAAGTTTTGAAGCGACGTTAGCTAACAAATCAGCTTCAGAATTATTCAATCTAGGAATAGAATTTATGTTAAATGTGGAAAAATTATTCATCAAATTCCATACCTCAGTCTGATATCTTTTAAGGTGCGGAGATAAACAGTGGATAGAATGTTTTTACCTATCTAACCATGATTTTCGAATCACCAAAGACAATCAAATTTTGAATGTTCAAATCTAGTGATTTTCTGAGACCTTGCAGGAGTGCCTCATATTCGGTCGTGTTGTTTGTACATTCAAATTATAACCGGAAAGCAATCAGAGTCTTGTTACCTGCTGGATTAATGAGCACGCACACTGCACTGACTCCTTCCTTAGATTTTGACCCATCAAAGTAAAGAGACCATATTTTATTTTCGTCAGGTGCATGTGACCACTAAGAGAATGTTGTTGACTGTGTGCATGTCATAATTTCAGATTGGTGTTCCAGATCAATGATGGTAGAAGTTTCAGCCATGAAATTATCGAAAAAAGTATCCATCCCCTGTATTTCAGGCTAATTGGCAGAATGAGTGAAGGGTTCATTGGGATCATTTAAATCAGTTACCGTGAACTTGAGATAATGTTCACGATTTACCTTGATTCTGTTAGGCTTTCCATTCTTGGGCAGCCACAAGTGAGACCAATCCGTTGCAAAATATCCATGTAATTGTTCTGACCAATCTCTACTTAAAAACAAACCATAAACTTCTGGGATACCTACAACAATGATATCAATCACTTGATGGACTTTAGGATTAGATGACAATCTTATAAGCACATTTTTTAATTCGCCTATCACTTTAACACTAGTTCGATCAAGCTGGATATTTTTCAAGCTGGATGGTTGAACTTTGGAATTAATCTTTTGACAGAGAGACCAAGGCATTACGTTAAATGACGCACCTGAATCTACCATACAGTTATGTACATTCCTATTGAAGATTTCAAAAGTCAACAAAAATGGAGGGACATTTCTCCGAGTATTAACAGTAGAAGTTTATTGTTTTTTAATCGCAACATGTGAAACTGGTTTATCTATATTTGTTACACTATTTATAGGAAGGTCTCTTTTGTCATGAAGCTCGGATGTAGTTTTGGTGGAGACCTTCTAAGGAATTTTGGAGTTGTTTTGAACACCTTTGTTGTTGTTTGGATTGTTATTTTTGTTGTTCTCCACAATATTCTGCAACATCTTTTGCAAAAGAAAAGGGAATTTTAATAATTCATAAACATAAATGTTAGCCCTAATATTTTTTAGATATTCAATCAAATCATAATCTAAATTAGGGTTTGTTGAATTATGTTTAGTCTCAATCGATTTAGACTGTTTTGAAGGCAAAGTCGTCGTAATTTTAGAAGAAGGCTTATTTTTTGTCTTGCTCCTAGTATTGTAAGGATGCACTGTTTCGAAATTAGCTTGAAAAATGCTATCCGAAAAATGTCCGAAAATTTTTGGAGAGGATTCATCTTCTTCTACTGTCTCTTCTTCAGCTACTTCTTTAGGAATCTTGGGAGGAATCAAGTTATCGTGTGCTTCTAGGATTGTTTGAATAGCAAATTGTAGGCTTTCTAGATTTAGGCCTTCAGCATTTGAGTTAGATCGGTTTGTGGGAAAAGGCTTCCTAAAAGGGGGTTTGTAAGGCCCTTTGCTCGAAGAAGCTTCTTCAGCTGACCTTTTCAAATCTATATCTTGATTGGACAATTTCTGAACGACTTTCTGTAAGTTTTCTAAATATGAACTCTCAGGTTGAGCTTTGTTTTGGGGAGGTCTAGGAAGGATTTCGATTTTCTTCTTGGAGGATGAACCAGTTTCTATCTCGTTACTCGTATTGTCTTTTAAGCTGAGAATATCTTTCTCAATCTGACTGGCCTCTTCGAAGGCTTCTATCAATGTGGTTTTCTTGGACCTCTTTACCCAAATGGCTATGTTTTGATGTAAGGCTTTCGTGTAATATGCGACAATAAGGTTCTCGGCAGGAATCGAATCCGTGGGGATTCAGTTCTTTAGTGTCAGGAACCTTTGATTAAAGTCTTTGATCTTTTCTTTGGCGTTCATTTTTAAACTAGAAATCTCCATGACTAGAACTTCAGAAGACTTGTCGTCCCCGAACTTCTCAAGGAAACAAGACTCAAATTTATCCCATGACACGATGGTGTGGGGTTGTTGGGAAAAGTACCAGGTAGAGGCATTTCATTCAAAGGTGTAGGGGAACAATCTACAGACTACGTCTTCGTGCTCAACACTATGGAGCCTAATGGCTAGCATAAACTTTTTGATGTGATCTTCAGCGATCTGTTTGGAGTCTGGGTCAAATTTAGGGAGCCATTTCTCTGGGTGTTTGGGTAAAGGATGCTGAGGCCCAGGTATGGCCACTGCATCTTGGTCGAGCCAGGGTCTGGCAGGATTGTTCACATTGGCCATAGGTGTGGGTGGTGTTGAAGGCTAAGATGAGGAACTACCTTCGTCTGAGGATTCTTCTCCAGAAGAAGAAGGAGATGAAGGGGGTGGTGATGGTGGAATACCAGATCCTCCTACTGTAGGAGTGAGGATATGATCTGGATTCGTAGGGTTTAAGGTAAGATCAGTACGTACGAGTTGTTCCCTGATATCAAATAATTCTAATGGTTGGTTCAAAGGTCGACCTGGTTGTTTGATACGGGCTAAGGCACTGTGCGTTCTTATGAGGGATTGACAAACAATCTCTTGTATGTCGTCACCTGGGGGATTTGGAGTTATTGGTTCAACTGTAATCCGTAGATTGTCGTTTGATGTGGTTTTTGTTTGAGGGAAAATGTTGTTGTCTGAACGACTTCTAGTTACTATAGGTGAGCGGGTAGGTGAGGGAGGAGTCTTATGACCTCCTCGTGCCATTAATAGTTTTCAGGCCCTCCTTCTAGCGCCATTTGTTGACAGGAGAAATTGATCGTTCGTCAACTAGAGGAGTGAATTCGGTCCGGGGTTGTCTAATTAACCCAAGCCATTTGGATTAATTCACTCCGGCGGGTTTAGCGGCTCCATTGGTCGATCTAAGTCCTAAAGAAAGTGAAAAAATAACTAAAGGAAAAACAATGATCTAATAGATAACAACTACTAAAAACTATATGTACATCTAAGTAAATATATATATGTACAAATTAAATATTGTATGTATGATAATTCTATATACAATCTATACAAAGCACGAGTTTTAATCTAAACTCGTAAAAATCAAATGTGGATTGATTACTTTTAACGATAATAATAAAGCAAGTAAAAACACTATCTAATTTTTTGGTTTTGTTTTCTTATATGTATACATTCATGACATCACACATTAAAATTTCTAATTAAACAAAAAATAATATATAGCAGAAAATGTTTTACATAGAGAAAACTTCTATATTTAACAAGCTGACGAAATCAAGTAACAGGCTGACCTGTTATTTTCATCCAATGTCTATTCACTATTGAATATCAAGCCACTTTTATTTGACGAAATAAACCTGCTACAGATCTTGGGACTGCTCCTAATAAATGAGGAATGATAATGCTAGAGATTGAATTATAACAACAGAACATTGAATAGATACAATTACAATAATCATATGATTTGCAAATTGCTACGACGAGATAAATCTTTCTGTAAGAACTTGCATACAGACATTCAACATAAATTAGAGATGAATCTACTAATTTAAATTGGATAGATGATCACTACGTATTTTGTTCTGAAACACGAGATATGGACAGCATATATAAATCGAATGATATCAACTCGCAATAAAATATGCCGACAAAAGCAATCATAATCTATTATCAAATTGAAATAAACATAACTTGAATGAAAACATCATACAGAAAATCTAAAGTTGTAACGTGCATCATATTCCATTCAAGTTCATGATAAAAATGCCCATACTCTTGCCCCAGGCTGAGATGATCCAATGTTTACAAAATAATAGGTTTATATAGGTTTCAAGAAACATAATTGTTTCGTGTTGATAAGATCAAGTTGGTTTCAAAAAATAATGGGGGATGCAACCACCCTGATTTCACTAAATATCAAAAACTACCAATATTCTAATTTACTCAAAATACAAAGTTGATATGGCTGGGAGATCTCAAAACGTGCCTCATATCTCCTTGGAAATCATGGGCTCCTTAATCATCCTGAAAACAAATCAAAATGAGAATATTTCAGATATGTTTTCAATTATCAAATCAAACAATTCGAATTTTTCTAAATGGCTACAGAATCTTACGATTCTGTAGCTAGTTATAATAGCAAATGCAATCATATTTTATTAAATAAACAAAACAAACTAATCTTAATAAGAAAAATAGTTTATTCAATCAAATCGAATATCCTAACTTAAGAGTGACAAAATCATGCTAAAAATTAAAAACATCATACCTCACATAATGGAATCAAAACGGATCAAGAAATTTTGGAATTTACGATAGCTGTTGTTGCCTCTACATTCTTGAAAATGACATGACCTGTAGTTTTCAATCGTTTCTCTTTCCCTTGGATAATGGATTCGAGTCTGTTGTTTTAATTTGTCAACATATCAACTTGGTCTCTTAAAGACTTGAGTCGTGACTGTAGCAGTGGAACATCAGTATAGTACCTGTCGATCCACGATCGACACTCATCACACTGTGACTATAAGGAATTTGCATTAACACTAACAACATTATGGATCAGAGAATCCTCCATGCGATTGGTAGGCTTATCACAGAGTTGGATTCCAAGAAATTCTAGGTTGTCCTTTAGACAAGGTGGTAGATTGTTAACATAGTCATAGGGTCGGTCCGGGTATAGTCYGAATGACACGGGGTCCTCTTCAGCCAAGAATTTTTCAATTTCTAAGTCTGAGTCTTCACTCACTTCAATCGTGTTGATTGTGTCTACACAGGGTTTCATTTTATTTCGAGCACATCGAGAAATTAAACGACCGACCCTTTTGTTCTTGAAATTGACATCAACACTGCCCTTTAGCTTCTTTCCTGTAGGTTTTTTAATAGTTTTAGTGCTATCCTTTGGATGTGAACCCGGTCGACTGACATGTTGAATGACATTAGGGTAGCTCAAGGGTTCGTTATTAGGGGAAAAATCACAGGCTTGGAGCGGTGGAGAAAAGGTCGTAGGGTTCACAAGGGTTTCCACAATGACTGACTTATTTACCTGTCCTAATTCATTGTTGCCAAATCCCTTTCGTGAAATGAATGCATCCCAACAATCGTTTTGTGATTGTAACTGGTGCATGAGGATGATTTTAATCAAACCATGATGAAATAAACTTGAATTATACCTCTGTTTGCTAAACCGTTTACCCATTTTATATAGACTTCTGAGCAGGTAGTAAGGCATATTCAATGAAAAACCAATAAAACTCATAAGGAGGCGTAGATGATATAGGAAAACCAGTCTGAATCGACCCTCAAAAGTGACGAATTGCTTCACTACCGCAAGTAAATCATGCCATCTAGGTTTCAAGAATGAAATCGGCATACCTCGATCACAGCTGGCTATTTTTCGTGAGGTAAACAGTAACGTCCAAGGGACCTCCTCCACTTTCGCATTCTTGAACCATTTCTAACCAACTGCTGGAAATCCCATGGCTTGGCTTAAGAAATCTTCTGTCACTTCTAACTGCACATCACCGATATTTTCCCTACAGCCATCAAAGGTTAAGGCAAACTCTTGGGAGACCTAGAGGTTAAAACCTTTAAATTTTTCGATGAACAAATGCCAACCATTCCTTTCCAAATCCTCCCTAGTGTTATCATACTAAAGCAGGGTCTGGATGCCGTTCGATTCGACCCTTACTACTGGAGCCATGTCGAATGGATGGGTTATTAACACAGGATACACATGTAGGGTTTGGAAAAAGGCCATAGAGCCATAACCCCGAGCCTTACCAATGCAGGCTATGATGATTCAAACGGTGGGCATAGGTGTTAATCACAATGCGTGTGAGAAAATTTGTGAAGCCCGAGACCATGCTAAGGAGTGATGGCATGTTGTACGTCATATGCCACCTTTTCATTGGGTACATAGAGTACTTGAAAACATAGTGCGTGCATCAAAGTCTGATTGCAAAGATAGGTGATTTACAAAAATTGAATAGCCAAAGGTTTCATGAAAGAAATATGGTCAAACATCAAACCAAAATTGATACAAAAATCAAATACCAATTGATGGGTGTATTTCATTCAAACAACCATAAGTTTCTTAGGCACTCTTAGAATCGAAAAGATCATAAACAATGAGAGCAACATGTTTATAGCAAGAGATCGTAATTCTGTAATAAACGATATGCTTTCAATGAAATTTTTAAAACAGAATGATAACGATAGTTGCGATTTTTCATGCTTTTATTCATGAAAACGAATGCATGAATATATGAAAGGTAAAATGCGATGATTTACAACTGTCATTTAGAGAAACGCTTATGAAGAGTAGTAAAATTTCATAGACCCTGTGTAGGTAGCTTTATAAAAATGATAATTATATACTTGTTGCCAAAAGGCCATGAAGGAAACATGACGTGGCTCAAGAGACAACTCAAAGAGGTGCAAGATATAATTGTACAGCTCCATGAAACACAGAGGTTGTTAGAAGAAAGGAATGCGAAGCATTTCATAGAATGTGAAGCAGTCTAGGAGAAATTTCGTGCAGCTCTGGCCAACGCACATAAGAAACATGATTAACTGAGTTCATTCCCGTATCCTCCAACGGAGCACAGATATTGATAGTTTTTTAGGGAGGCATTGCCTTTAGAGGGTCTTGGCGTTTTGGTAACGACCATGACAATCATCAACCACTCGCCACGAACGCACCCCAACAAATGAGTGTGCGGCAGAAATCAAGGCCGTTACAGTAGATGGAGGGAGTCTGACAGAATACTTGATCATTCAAATATATTGTCGAAGGAAGGAATTGACACATCACTTTCCCCATGATGTGACCTTGTTGATAACTAAATGCCCGTGGCAGAATAAAAGTAGTCATGATGCAACCAGATGCAATTGTTTTCTATTTTTGGAAAGGCGTCATGCGAAGAGTCATTTAGCGCAGAACAATCGGTTTCCTAGATTCTAGAGAGCAGGGTAGCCCAAGCGGCGCCCTCGCCTCTATATTTGACCTTTTCAATGTAAGTTAGGTTGGTTGGAAAAATAGCGTAGACAATGACTATTGAATGTATTTTGAGCTCGATCGAAATTTAATGGAAAAGTCCTTAAGCTTTGATGAAAAGATTCTAATTGTAGCAGTCAGATGTATTTTTTCCTTTCTTTGTGTATGTACTTCCTGTATTCTTTATTCATATCTATTTCTATCTAAATAGGAATGTATTTTCGAACTTGGGATTTTCTACGCAGTGCCCTGGGATTCACACCATTTAGACAAACCGTCTTTCCTCTAAGTGAACTCTGAATTCATCCTCAGCGGTGCTCTGAGTCACTTCCTGGTTTTTTTCCCCCGACTCACACAACAATTTTGCATTGAAGACTGTTTCTTTCTTAGCCTTTATCCTCTCAAGTTCAGTCACCGAGTCATTTGTTTCTATCGTTTTCTCAAACTGACTCCATAGCGCAAGGTCTTACTCTCTTGAGCTAATATAAAAAGAACTTATTATTCAAAGGTGTTAAATCTAGCTAATAGTTCATAGCCATATCCTGTACCGAGACAAAGTCTCCTTAGAGAGCCCTCTCCAGGTCCGAAAGGCTAGTTTTGGATCTCAAAGTTGGTTTGTAGGTTGCCTCTGTCATTCGTTTCTTAGTCGAATGAAGTTTACAGAGTGCTAACATTCTAGCATCGTTGTCAATGACGGAATTGAATAAATTTTCCCTGGGAGAACGACTAAAGTTACAATTTTGACCCCTGAGGGTAACAGAGGGACAAACATCTATATTGGCTGAAACCTTTACCATGGCGACTCCATTTAAAAAAGACCAGTAACACAAAGTAGCATGATTCAGAAACCCTGGCTCTGAAGACAATCTATACCAGAGCGAATCCTGACCTAAACCCTATAGAGCCCATGTGCGACCCCAAGAAACTTCTGCTTAGGACTAGGGAGAAAGTTCCAAACCCTTTCTATTACCTGGACAGAATCTTGTCCTTACCCAAAGACGGCGTGCGGAGCATCAACGACCTCGATTTTGACACCCTATTTGAGCAAACCTTGTTCAAGTCTAAGTCGGAGACCAGTTTGGACGATATAGTCTTCGACTAGAAGAGGTTTCAAGCACTGATACCTAAGAAAATCCCCCAAATTCATATCCCTCCTAGAGCCATGGCCGCCATATTCCCCCCCCTCATTTTGCTAGCCCAACTGCATGATTTTCCTCAGAATTATAGCCAGAGAATTAAGCTCTACGATGTTGAAGGGAACCTTTCAACTCAGAGGCATCTGGATTGGTTCAACAATTTCATCAACCTAGAGGAGGTGGACTATGCAGACATGAAAATGAGTTTGTTCACACAAATCCTTTCGGGGAATGTGAGGAAATGGTTCAAAACCTCCCGGCAGCAAGCATTCAATACTTCGTCGCATTCGAAACATCTTTCATTGCTATGTGGGGAGACAAGAAGAACCCTTTGTAGTTGTTGAAGCAGTACAATAATATGAAGAGGGCGTCAGAGGATATGGTGCGGGAATTGTTAGCTCATTTCATGAGGGTTTATAACTCAATTCCTATAGAATTCCGGCCACCCCTCGGGGTTGCGTAGTTGCGATACGTCGACTCCTTCGATAGCAATTTCGCCTTGTTGTTGAGAGAAAGAAGATCAAGAAATCTAGACGGAATGATGAGTGATGCAATCAAATTCGAGGTAAACATGATGGCGTCGGGGAATATCAAACATAGATTCAATAGGGGTGATAAGAATCCCCAAGGGGATGCGCATCCATCGACATCGATGTCTGTGGACGAAAAATTCGACTTAATGATGAAGACTATGGAGAAACTAATGGAAAGAATGTTCATGGGAAATAGACCCATTGGCTGATAGCAGCATGACCCCCAGCCCAATAATCAGAACCTCATAAGGGGTCAAGTGCCTCAGATCAGAAAGAGGGAGCAGAGAGAACAGGGTGACCAATAGACAAGGCCTATGTTCCAAAACAATTACGCGGACGTGGACTTCGATGACAAGAATCTGTGCATGTTTTTTATGAAGGGTGAGCATGACCATTATATGAGCGAAAATGATGATATGATGTTCAAGACGGATGACACCTTGTCTTAGGAAACAAAAGAGTTCAGGAAAGGTTATCAAAACACCATCATGCAGTTTCAGAAGAAATATAACCTCAAGAGCAAGGAGGCACCTATCAAACCTCAGCAGAGAAATCCCATAAGGAAACCTCTGGCGGACACCCCTTCCACAAGTTGACCGAAGCCAGACAACCCGACCAAGGATGCAACTGAAAAATCAAAGTCAAAGGAGGAGGCCCCAAGGAAAGCATTGGAAACAAGTTGGGAAGCATGTGGAAAAGAGGTAGAGAAGATCTGTCCCCCCTTTAACTTTGAGCATGAAATGGAAAAGATCAAAATCTTTGTCCCTTTTAACGAACTTATCAGAAAGGGTGAATATCGGGAGAAAATTATTAAAATTATTAAAATGGGACAAACTCCCGACACTTTGAACATCCAAGACAATCACCTTGCCATTTTGCTTAGTATGCACGTAGAGGAGACAAGAGATACTGAGGATGTTCCCATGCTCTATGTCAGTATTAAAGTCCATGACATGACCATGCACAATTCCATGTTGGACTCCGACACATCGCACAACCTCATGTCAAAGGTGATCATGGACGAGTTGGGTTTGGACATCACCAGGCCCTATAAGGACCTTTTTTATTTTGATTTGAGGAAATTCAAGTGCTTGGGTCTCATCAAAGACTTGTTCGTGTCACTGGCCCAAATTCCTTCGAAAAACATGGTTATGGACGTGGTCGTGGCAGACATACCCCCTAATTTTGGCATGCTGCTATCCAGGTCATGGGCTGCGAAGTGAAAGGGGACTCTGCAAATGGACATGTCATACGCCACCATTCCTATATTTGGCCAAGATAGACAATTATATAGAGAAGTGTTGTTGAAATACATGGTAAGCAATAAGACGCAGTTGAATAACCATCCTATCTACTCACTTGACACTAAGTTCGGTTCCTCCATATGATACAATGACCTTAGTTTTGAAGAGGAAGGACCAACAGTCGTTATGACTGTCGATGATAAATCTGCGTAGCAAGCAGCAGAGTGCGTTGATCCGAGAAACCATGCAGAGAACAAGATATGGAACACGAGTTTCAATGGCGTTGTCAGCAAAGAAAGGGAAGGGGTCGGCGTATGGATAAACCCCCCTAAAGTGTGCTCAAAACTTTGCTCATACAAACTCACTTTTGACTATACAAACAACATGGCCGAGAATGAGGCACTAATTTTGGGCCTGAAGGTTTTAAAAGAATTAGGCATGGAGAAGATAGCAGTACATGGAGACTCTGAGCTGATTATAAACCAGGTGAAAGGCATATATTAGGAAAAACACCCCAGGCTAAGAGTATACAGGAACTTGGTTTTGGACCTCCTCGAGGAATTCTCAGAGTATAATCTATCGGTTATTCTGAGGGAGAAAAATCAGATCGCTGACGCATTGGCCGATTTTCAAAATTCCCATATTCCAAAACAGAAAATATGAGATCGAAGTCAAACATAGGCCAACAGTTCCCGATAATATCAAATATTGGTAGGTGTTTGAAGACGACACACAGGTGGAGATATTTCTTCAAATGAGCGATGAGTTCGCCAATGTAAACATTGATGACGAAAGTTGCTGCGACGAATATGGGAGTGCGGATGCACGCAGAAATGACGACCATTTCTAGAACCAGATAGCGGGAAGGGACATAGTACAACTGAACAATAACATCATCCCAAAGGGGTTAGTGCCGCTGGAAAAGTTGTTTGATGAAAACGACGTAGCTAGAAATCCCAAGATCACCGCGAATGACAAGGATGTTGAAGACTGCAATATTGGCACTCAGGAAAACCAAAAAATAATCAAACTGTTGAAAACGTTTAGTCCAGAGGTTAAACAAGATTACATCAAGCTCATGAAGGATTTCCCTGATGTTTTTTCTTGGAGCTATGACGACTTGAAGGTGTATGACACTAAAGTGATAAAGCATGTAATCCCTCTCAAATAAGACTAGAGGCCTTTCAAACAGAAGTTGAGATGGATAAATCCCCTACTACTGTCATTGATCGAAAAGGATGTAAAGAAACTCTTCGAAGCTAAGATTATCGTTGCTTTAAGGTTTTCGAAATGGGTGGCCAATTTGGTACCTGTAAGAAAAAAGAGTGGCGAAATAAGACTATGTATGGACTTACAAAACTTAAACAAAGTGTCCCTCAAGGATCACTACCCTCTCCCTAAAATGGACTATATCCTGCAAAAGGTGGTGGGTTCCTAGAAGTTGTCCATGTTGGATGGTTTTTTGGGTTATAAACAGATCATGGTACACCCAGATGACTGGGAAAAGACACCCTTTACGACACCATGGGGGACATTCATGTATGCCAAGATGCCTTTCAGCCTGATGAATGTTAGAGATACCTTCCAAAGAGAAATGGACATAACATTTCCCAACAAAAAGGACAATTTTATTGTGATCTATCTGGATAACTTCACAATATACTCTGATTTCGATGAACAACACCTCGGGCACCTGAAGAAAGTTTTGCAGAAGTGCAGGAAATTTGGCATATCATTAAATCCAAAAAAATCACATTTCAAGATGCAAGAAGGAAATTTGTTGGGGCACATCATCTCAAAATAAGGCATTAAGATAGACCCCAGCAGGGTTGAAGGAATCCTGAAAATTGGCACTCTGTGCAGTAAGAAGGAAGTGCAATCCTTCCTAGAAAAATTAAACTTCTTGAGAAGATTCATCCCGAACCTGGAAAAAATTATAAATCATATCACCTGCATGCTCAGGAAGGGGAATGAGATCAAGTGGAACTTGGAATCCAGGAAATCATTTGAATATTTCAAGGTGGCGTTGACTAAAGCTCTCGTTCAGGCCAACCAAGACTTCACGAAAGACTTCATCTTGTTCTTGTTCGCCTCGAAACATACAATTGTCGGTGTGCTGTTACAAAAAGACAATCAAAA
>SNQJ01S0029500.1:23139-59001 GCA_010110895.2 Picea sitchensis | reverse complement strand
ATTATGAGTTGGTGCTCATATGTATGATAATGTAAAGAATGTAACTATTACTTATCATATAAAGAAAAAGAGGTTTTTACCCTTTATGGGTTTCCTCAGGAAATATCTGTCTATGTGTATCACATGTGTGTGAATGATGCTGAATGTGCTATTGTTTACTTCCCTACACTATTTTGATTGTCCCTCAGTGTTTCTGCAAAGAGTTTAAAAGAAGCATAATTGTTTAAGCACAGTAACAACCGATTCACCCCCCCCCCCTCTCAGTTTTCCAACAACTCATTCAAGGATATCTTGACTCAGCCCAACCCTGAGGGAAGGAGGGGTAAGTGGATAGAGGAAATGTTGGAATATGACCTCTAAATTAAGCCTATGAAAATAATTAAGGGTCGGGGCCTTGCAAATATAATGGTGCAGTCAGACTACGATGATGTGGGAATCAACTTCATTGTTGATCTATCAGAGAATCCTCATGAAGAAATGAATGCGTAGGTGTCTCAAAAGTTGGTCAATGCATCATGGTATACACACATCGTCTACGTGCTGAGAAATATGCAAGCCCCCCCGGGTTTAAGTAACACCAAGGCCATATTTTTAAAGCTCAAATCCGCCAGGTTTTGCATTTTGGATAACTCATTGTACTGGAAAGATCGTGGAGGGATATTGCTGAATTGTCTGCTGGAAAATGATGTGAAACAAGCTATCGAGGATTTTCACAAAGGCGATTGCGGAGGACACTACTACTATAAAAACACCGTGCACAAAATCCTAAGAGCATGTTACTATTGGCCTACAATATTCACAGACGTATACAAAAAAGTTTCCAGTTTCCACAAGTGTCATCTTTTCGATGGAAGAAGCAAGCTGCAGCCCCTGCCACTAAAATCGATCTTAGTTGAAGCACCTTTCATGCAGTGGGGTTTGGATTTCATAAGGGAAATAAATCCGCCATCCTCGGCGCAACAAAAATGGATACTCATGGCCACAGACTACTTCACAAAATGGATAGAAGTGATCCCCACGAAATAATCTACCAACGCAGTCATCATCCAATTTCTGGAGAAAAACATCTTGTCAAGATTCGAATGCCCCATCAAGATCATAACAGACAACACGGTCGCAGTCAAGTCCAAGAAGATGGAAATTTTTTGTCGGGATTGAAATATAACCTTGGGTAATTCTACAACGTACTACCCACAAGGAAATGGGTTAGTAGAATCATAGAATAAAAGCCTGACCAGGATCATCAAAAGACTCCTGCAAGACAACAAGAAGGCCTGGAATAAAAATACTCTACTATAGCCTTTGCTAAAAGGTCTTTTCCTTGTAGTGATGCTTTCATTTATATTTTCAAATTTGTGGGTCCCCTTTCGTATAGGTTTCAGGCTATAGAATTACTTTTTTGGGACCGGGGAAAGCATTAAAAGAGTAGAGTTCAAGTTGGTCATATTTTAGTGGTTCTATTTTTCTATGTTCAATTTCTTTTCTAGCATCATTTTCTTATTCTTTTATAGCATTTGCAAAATAACCTCTGGGCCTTTAGCCCCTCTTCTCATGAGATAATGTACCATAGATGAATTTTTGGATATGTGAAAGGATTTAATATGGAAGGTGTTAAGTATGGTTGGGAGTGGAACATTACCCTTGGGAGGGCCCCCCAATATTACCCCTTTTCCTTGAGCAGTGACATCACARGATTAAGGCATAGAAGCTGACCACCAAGGTGAAACAAGACAAATTACACAATTTCTCAAACCAATGATCCATTATCCAACTTCAACCAAAGATCCTCATCCATATGCCCAACAAACTAAGCACAACACTTTGMATGAAATAAAGACTAACATACCTGATGGTGACAATAGCTTACCATCTTTCATACTCTAGATTGCTTGAATGTGATGAGCCTTGGTTGATCTGTATTGGGAGGAAAATAAGGGGGGGTGTTGGGTTTCCATATATGGACATGTTGATCATCATCATGTTTGGAATCATGTTCTCCATTGTGGGCCTTGATACATTTTCTCCTCTAGCTACCCCTAGGAATGGGGGGGGGTACCATCTGGATCCAACATGGGGACATATTCTGACCGTAGAGCGCATGAGAACCTCAACATATCTGGTTTTCCAAGACCTACAATACTAGGCCCACTTCAACGAACAAAATACTTTAGAATTATTTGTCGATGGATGTGATCCATTAACTATCAATGATCATCAAAAATCGTGTTGAAAAGAAAATTTGTCTTAGCTACAAAATGATGAAGCAACAATGTTTAATGATAAAATGCAATTTCCTGACATGTATTCATTATATGCAAACAAGAATTCAACACATATATGCAAGAAGATGAAACTATACTAGCTTGATATGTGTTAGCACTGAGAGTCACCCTCAGATTGTGGGAGGATAAGCCCAGTACCCACAAGAGTTTTTGGTGGATGTTGGTTTTATATGAGTGGAGGTCAATGGACAAAACTCAATATATGAATGATGTTCAACACAAAACTGGACAAGAAATGCACAAGGAAGTGAGGACCACATTACCTTCAGTCAATGAATTGGGTTTACGTGTGAGCATAGGGAAGACTTAGTGAGAAAGGTGAACAAGATCACTATGATCATAAGAAAAACGCAGACTCAAGATCACTCTTCAGCCCAGGTTTCAGACACTGAAATATGTTCAAACAACATAGTCACAACAACACAGTGATCCAAGATACATCACAGTGCAGTTACAACAACTCGACTGGATCCTCCATGCCCGAGCCATTCAATGTATGAGGGAAAAAGATAACAAGGGAGTTGACTAAAACTAGTCACGAAACCATTGTAATCAAACCTACATTACAACAACATAACAACCCTCGACTAGATCCTCCATGCCCGAGTGTTTTAGCACAGTTTTTACAGAGAGATGAAAAGAGGTTGACTTCTATTAATCTGAAAGTCTCAAATTTTATACATAACCAGAGAACAGTTCTGACATAAAAACATTACAAAATAGGGAGCTCTTCTCAACCAGTTGATGACCTTAAAAAAATATCAAATTGAAACATTTATACTCAGACCAGTCCTCGACTATCAGGAGTGTGATCTGATCACTACATTCAAAGCATTGCRTCTGAGTAGTCTTCTGCTAGACTGTGCATGTATCCCTCTATGAGACGGGAGCTCAGATCGCCATGGCTCTGCAAGAAAATATGTCCACAAGGGTACCACAGGCTGACGGTTCAGTCCCCACAGCTGGGCCTTCCATGCCTTCCATTTATGGAGTAAGTCGAGACTTCAACAACCAGCTCTATTTTCATTAACTACCTCCTCTCAGGATCGCAACGATATTTAATGCTTAGGGGGGCAGCCATGTGTTGCTCTTGGATAGGATGTTATATAAACATGTGATTGTGGGGCTGCTCAAAAGTGGTTTGGGTTCAGACTGCTTTTGGGCCTGCAATCCACTACCTTTCGCCACGTAGCACTTTCGCCTTACCATGGTTTCAATTGCGAGACCACTAAATAAAATTATCACCCGAGTATGTTGTGTCCCCGCAATGGACTGTGATCGTAGATCTGGTCCTGTTATAAGATATGGGTGCACCTGCTAGATTTAGCACCACTACCAAGCTTTAATCGCCCACCAACTTTAGGACCTGCCAAAGTGTGCCTTGGGATGGGGCGCTACTTTTGGCGTTGCATAATAACAACTCTTGGAGGATGATCTAATGTATAGGCCTGACGTCACCATGATGATATATCACAGACGAAGAGGTGACATGTGTCACTCGAAAGTAGGATGAAAGCATGTCTAAAACGCTTGAAATGATTTCCATGTGTCAGCACTAGACGGATGCCACGTGTATGTGCTGGCGGCTGCCACGAACTTAGTTCTCCAGGGATCGGGCGCTAGCTTATTTTCCTTTGGCTCCTCTATGTGCTTTTACCCGGAGTTATGGATCCGACGATGCGTGGCCCTCTGAGATTGATGATCGATAATTTCTTCGGGTCTCCGGACTCCAGGAAAAACAAATCTCAAACCTCATCCTCATCCATGCTTTTACCCAGATCTAACAATCTAATCACGCACGTCCTCTTGAATCAAACGGTCGAGAATTACTTCAGGTCTCCGAACTCTGGGAAAAACAAATATCAAACTTCATCCTCCTCCATGCTTTTACCCAGAGTTGGCGATCTAATGATGCRTGTCCTCTTGAATCGAACGGCCAAGAATTACTTCGGACCTTTATTCAGAATTCAYGGATCTATGCCATATGTCCTCTGGATCTTACTTTAAGTAAATCCTTTGGAGCTAAGGATTTGATGGCATGTGGCCCTCGCAGATCGACGGTTCAGATTCAATTCAGGCCTTCGACACTTCGGTGCTTCGGGACTTCAGCACTTCGACACTTCGGGACTTCGGTGCTTTGGGACTTCAGCACTTTGAGACTTCAGCACTTCGACACTTCAGTGCTTTGGGACTTCGGCACTTCAGTGCTTCGGGACTTCGTCACTTCGACACTTCAACACTTCGGTGCTTCGACGCTTTGGGACTTTGGAACTTCGACACTTTGGGACATCGCCACTTCGACGCTTCAGGACTTTGGCACTTTGGAACTTTGGGACTTCAGCACTTCGGCACTTCATGACTTTGGCGCTTCGGGACTTCAAAACTTCGGCACTTCGACACTTTGGGACTTCGACACTTCGGCACTTTGGAAGTTTGCGCACTTCTTACTTCAAAAATCCCAAAGCCCATTTCCATGAACCCTTGGATCGGTTTCCACCTGTCCTCCTTTAATATCTATGACTCTTGCTTGCTTCAAGCCTTCGAGGCTTTCAATGGATCTATATTTCATGTAATTTTGAAATCCCGAATACTCGAGGGCCGTTAATCTAAACTGCTCCTGGAATCTCCATCGCTGAAAGATTAAACTTGTCTGTTGCTTGCGTTTCGAGCCCGAAATATACTATTATGAAAATTGTGCTTTGATCTCAAGGTTGATACCTACGCAAGCAAAGGACTAGGTCGCCCTGCGACCCTTAGACAACTTTATGTGATAACAATATGCATGATGCAACATATATACAAATGTAATACAAGATGAAAATGTTGACCCTACCTACTCTAATATATGTTGGTTAAAGAAGTCAAGTCTCTTCCACATGATGGGGCTTGAGAAGGGACCCACTAACTGGTAGTGGACTCCTCCTCCCCTGCAATGTGGATAGGTAGTAGGAATCATTGACATACTTCTTTTCAATCTTGTAGAGGCCCAGCCAAAATTTCCCAAACTCCTTGTGTGCATTAGGCTAGTCCTTCCTTGCATCCCACTCTAAGACCAATTCTTCTTGTTTGTAATCCCCTCTTTTAGAATCAATTGTTTCTTGTATTACCCTAGTATATTTCTTCAAGGGAGGGGGTGGGATTGTATTGTAAGAACATCATCTTGGCTTGGTCTAACCAATAACTCCTTAACATCTTTCTTCAATGATCCGGGATCTTTTCATCGTGACTTATAAAGAATTGCATTAAATGAGCATAAATTAAAGTGCACCATTAAAGAAGGGAAAACTAAAAAATGAAGAGACATAAGCATCAAATCTGAACACAAAAACTTGATAACGGAGTTAGACCTTGGTGGGCTACGTCTTTGGGTCCTGCTCTCAAATGGGTAGGCTCTTTCATTAACTCAACAAAATAATTTGGAAAAATACATAAGTATACCTCATTTTGAATTCAAGTTGCATAAATAATGCTTAGATCAGAAAACAGACAACACCATTGAATTCATGGTGTCGAATTACCCAAAAGTTATTGTCTCCACACCTCGATCGGACTATGGCACTCCCAGGCCCAAGAAGAATTCGGACTATGGAGATTCCCTCTGCAACTTGCAATAATGACAGTCCTTCCTTGTAAAACGTGCATGTAGACGTACGGTCCACGCCCCCCTCTAGTTGGAAAAAACTTGTCTTAAATGGTAACTGGGCGGATAGACGTTCCAATGGAACTATTAGACGGATTGGTTAAAGGCACTAAAGTTAGAGCATTGTATGTGGGGGAGTTCCCAAGGTCAAACCCACAGGCCTCCCATTTTGTCTCTATGGTTGTAACCCATGCTATACGTCAGCAATACAAATGATGATGTGGCCCCTATTGACTTGCCCTTTTTTACCGCAACTTTGACCATGAATATCGTTCAATCTGTAACTCCATTTGACGAGTCGTTTGCGTCATTAGAAATATTGCGACGCACTCTTCACGATCATGCCATTTTCATGGAGTTTTGGGAACTCTAAATTTTTTCTCTTTCTCTATCTGTTGGATCCATTCTGAGCGTTATGAGTTGCCTCTGTGAGTTATGAGTTGTTCTTAGCCTTCTCTGGATCCTTTTTGGATCACGCCTTACCACTAAGAGATTTTTGGAAGACCAAAAGCTTTCATCAATCAACTGGTAAGTGAGGGAAGAGTTCCCTCACTTTGTCCTTCTCAATCCACTTTACCTTTCTTGAATGTGTGCCTTTTAAGCCTACTCGAAGATAATCAACATCACCCCTACATGAATTCCTCGTCCTCCTGTCCAGGATGATATCTTCATGTAGCTCATCCAAGTACTCTGGTGAAAACTCATCAACTGACAATATTGAAACTTCCTCATCTTGATCCATGATCATGGGAGGCTAAAAAATTTTCACGTTCTCAACGTTCACAACTGAGTAAATATGCATGTAAGGTTGAAGATCCAGACGAAAATCATTGGTACCACTTTTCTCCAAGATAGTGAAGGGTCCATAACAAATGGGCTTGAGTTTCTTGCACTCACCCTTCAATTTCTCCTTGTTGATGTGAAGCCATACCCAGTCTCCAACCTGGAATTGATGATCAACCCTGTGCTTTTCATGTCAATCTTTATATTGTGCTTGAATTTTCTCCAATTGTTCCCTGACGGCCTGGTGTATCTGTTGAATCCTCTGGATGAACTTGCGGGATCTTTCCTCTGTTTGTTCTTCATTTACATCGGCATATCTCCCATACATCAAGTCCAAACAAACCTTTGGTAGGTACCCAAAACATGTCTCAAAAGGTGAACTTTGAGTGGATGAATGTAAATATCGATTGTACGCATGTTGTACATAGGGTATCTATTCATCCCATAACTTGGGATGCTTGTTGCAGTATCCTCAAAGAAAAAGTACCAATGTTTGGTTTAACACTTCTGTCTGTTCATCGGTCTGTGGATGGAAAGTAGTGCTCCTCTTCAATTTGGTGTCCATCATTTTCCACAAGCTAGTCCAAAAGTCCCCAAGGAATCGAGTATCTTGATCTGAGACAATGGATGTGGTTAATCCAAAGTGAAACCAAACATGTTGAAAGAAGAGATTAGCATTTTGCTTAGCAGTGATCTGCTTTTTACATGGCATCAAGATACACATCTTGTTGAACCTATCCACTACAACATACAAATAATCATGATGCCCTTTGGTCATTGGTAAACCCCCTAAAAAATCCATGGAGACACTTTCCCATGGATGGGATGGAACAAGAAGTGTTGAGTACAACCCCAGTTTTATATTAGTGGGCTTACAAGTAGAACACATCACACACCCCTTTACATATTTAGTTACAATTGTTGTCATTTGCGACCAGTAAAAAAACCTCTGCAAATGAGCCATGGTTTTTCCTACCCCAAAATGCCCAGACACAAGAGAAGTGTGAGCTTCTCGTATTACATGGACTCATTCACTTGTTGGAACACATAGCTTTCCAAGATGGTAGAGTATTTTTTCCTATAGACAATAGTTCTCTACTTGTGTACCAAGGGTTAGATTCGCATATACTTCTTTAAAATCTTCATCGATGGCATATTTTTCTACATAGATATCATGATATCAAGAAGCATTCTTCAAAACAATAGAAGCAACAATAGGAGGTCTAGAAAGCATATCAACTACCTTGTTACTTGTACCCTTTTTGTACTTGATTACCAAGTGAAATTGTTGTAGAAAACCCATCCACCTGTAGTGTCGAGATTGTTGCAATTTGGTCTGTGCTTGAAGATAATGTAAGGGTTGGTGATCTGTATGTATGATTGTTTCCTTCCCCAACAAGTAGTGTTTCCATTTCTTTACGCTTTGGACTAATGCATACAACGTTTTATCATATGTAGGATAGTTAACAACAACTTGGTTAAAAKTTTCATAGTGGTAACAGATAGGCTTACGATATTGCATCAATACTTCACCCATGGCATGTACATTGGCATCTATCTCGATCTCAAAAGGTTGTTGAAGATTCAACAATGCTAATACTAGTGTGGTATTGATMTTCTCCTTCAAAATGTTAAAAKATTTTTGTTGCCTTATTTCCCACTGAAAAGTGTTCTTCACACTGGTTAAGGCATGCAAAGGAGATGCTATAAAGGAGAAGTTGGGAATGAATCTCCTCCAATATTGGACTGCAACTAAGAAGCTTCAGACTTCGGTTACACTTTTTGGCTAAGGCCATTTTACAATTACAACATTTTTGGAAGGATCAATTTTCAATTGTCCTCCTCCTACAATATGACCTAAGTACACAAGTGCAATCTTGCGAAATTCACATTTAGACAGTTTTACATACAACTTTTCCCTTTGCAAATTATCCAATACTTGTTTTACATGCCTCACATGCTCATCCCAAGTCCCGCTAAAAAAAAGAATTTCGTCTAAATATACAATCACAAATTCATCTAGGAAAGGCTTGAATACATCATTCATCACAGGCATGAAAGTTGTCGGAGCATTACAAATCCCAAACAACATAACTAACCACTCAAACAATCTTTGTTTGGTTTTAAAGGCAGTTTTCCATGCATCATGTTCTGCGACTTTGATTTGATGATATCCACTACGCAAATCCAACTTAGTGAAATAAGCAACATCCTTCAATTGATCAAGTAAATCATCTATGCGAGGAAGAGGGTATCGATTTTTCACCATGAATTTATTAAATCTCGGTAGTAAACACACATTCGCCATGTGCCATCCTTCTTTGGCACCATCACGATTAGAGAAACACAAGGAGATGAATTGGGCCTGATGACCCCTTGATCCAATAAGCCCTGTACCTGCTTCTTGATCTCTACCATCTCCACAACTGCCATCATGTACATGTCCACATTAGGAAGAGGAGAATCATGTTGAAGATGTATCTCATGTTGGATTACCCTCTTAGGAAGTAATCCAGCTGGTCCCTGAAAAATATCATCATACTTACAAACAATATCAGTTAATTCATTTTTATGAGATGAATCACACCCTTGGAAAGCGTCGGATACCCCGACATATTTCTCTCTAACGACCATGAGTACATATCTCTTATTAGTGTTTATGAGTCTTTTCATTTTCTCTGCACTAACAAGTATTGTATTTACCCTCATGCTATGAGCTCTAACAATATATTCCACTCGCCCTTTAGTAAAGTGGTATTTTTTATCATGACGAAAGAACACTGTTTTTCTATGAAAAAGAAAAGGACTTCCCAACACTATGCCACACATATCAAGTGGTACAATATCCAAATCCACTTCATGAATCAATTTTGAAGCAATAGTAAATATGATCATACATTGTTTGGTGACATCAAGTTTTGCTTTATCACATACCCAACCAAGAGGATAAGGTTTCGGATGTGGTTTCATTTCAAGACCCATCTTCTTGACAAGTTCTTCGGATATTAAGTTTACTTGGGAACCCAGATCAAATAATGCATCTATCTTAGTATGTTTAGATACAACTCTTATATGAAATAACTCATTCCTCTTTCGTTCATCAACATGAGATTTATCATTGGAACTTGAACTAGCATGAAGAGAATCTTTACCTTGTACTCCAACCATTGTGATATTTCCTTCATCTCCTAAATCAGAACCAAGATCGTGTTGCACTGTAGCAACGGTCTTTGTCTTCCCCTTTCCACCGAATTGTTTCGGTTTCTTTTCTGGATGCAGTTTCCAACAGTGTTCTTCATCGTGACCACTCTTCTTGCAATGAGTGCAAGATGGTTTTCCTCCTTCTCTCATCACTGTAGCGGTCTTCTTGTCCTTCCTTTTAAACTTCTTAAAAGTCTTTTGTGGGAAACTGGAAGGTTTCTTTGTGGGACATTCTTGAACATGTTTCCCCCTGTTCTCAAGGTGAGTGGCTTGCACACAACTTCGTTAAGACTCGTGGGGTTAAACAAGAGCAAAGTATGACAAATATAACTGTGAAGTGCACCAATATACTTCATTAAAGTTTCATAAGAATCCAAAGGAATGTTCAATGCAAGAATCTATCTTCCTAACTTCTTTTGTGAAACTTTGTACAGTTTGACCTTTACTTTGCCTTAAAGTTTGCCATTCCATCATTGCTTTATGTAAATACCCTAATGGATTAAATTTCTTCCTTATCATTGATTTAAATTTCGATCATGAGGAAAGAATATTACCACACTTACTTATGTACTGAAGCTTGCTCTCCCACCATACAAGAGCGGTGTCTTCCAACCGAAGAGAACTCAATTTCACTTTAACCTCATCTTCATCAATATGTTGGACACGACAATACACTTCAACCTGTCAGATCCAATTATTTATCTTTCCAGGATTAACATCTTCATTAAACATAGGTAAAGCAAATTTTATATCAAGCTTTAATAATGGTTTCTTAAAAGAGGATTTATGGCTAGAATGATGAGAATGATGAGAATGCTCAGAGGAAGAAGAACTAGAACTTGAAGGTGAAGATGAAGTCTCGGGAGGGTCTCCTCCAGCCCCTTGGTTTACCGAAGCATCATCATATTCATGTGCTTCATTTTTCTTCCCTTTCTTCTTCATCCTCTTCTCGTAATCTCCATACATTCGTTTGACCATTTATGACATGCGATAAAATACCATGTGAAAGTTTTTCTCTTATGCATCATGCTTGTCCTCTTCTGCCATTTTCTTACTTTTGGATGCACAGCCAAATTCGGGATTGAAATTCTTAAGAGTTCATTCACCCTGCTTATGCTTGGCCCTAGTAAGCATTCACACTCAACAATTCAAGTCAAAGATGACTGCTCTGATACCAACATGATCCGGGATCTTTTCATCGTGACTTATAAAGAATTGCATTAAATGAGCATAAATTAAAGTGCACCATTAAAGAAGGGAAAACTCAAAAATGAAGAGACATAAGCATCAGATCTGAACACAAAAAATTGATAATGGAGTTCATCCCTGGTGGACTATGTCTCTAGGTCCTGCTGTCAAATGGGTAGGCTCTTTCATTAACTCAGCAAACGAATTTGGCAAAATACATAAGTATACCTCATTCTGAAATCAAGTTGAAAAAATAATTCTTAGATCAGAAAACAGACAACACCACTGAATTTGTGGCGTCGAATTACTCAAAAATGATTGTCTCCACACCTCAATCCGACTTTGGCACTCCCAAGCCCACGAATAATTATGTCTCGGTTTTTGTGCCCTCTGCAACCTGCAATAATGACAATCATGCCTTGTAAAATGTGCCCACATTTGTATGGTCCGCCCCCCCCTCTGGATGGAGAAAACTTGACTTAAATGGTAAATGGGCAGATGGATGTTCCAACGAAATCGTTAGGTGGCTTGGTTAAAGGCGCTAAAGTTAGAGCATTGTATGTGGGGGAGGTCCCAGGGTCAAACCCGCGGGCCTCCCATTTTGGCTNGTCTCCACACCTCAATCCGACTTTGGCACTCCCAAGCCCACGAATAATTATGTCTCGGTTTTTGTGCCCTCTGCAACCTGCAATAATGACAATCATGCCTTGTAAAATGTGCCCACATTTGTATGGTCCGCCCCCCCCTCTGGCTGGAGAAAACTTGACTTAAATGGTAAATGGGCAGATGGATGTTCCAACGAAATCGTTAGGTGGATTGGTTAAAGGCGCTAAAGTTAGAGCATTGTATGTGGGGGAGGTCCCAGGGTCAAACCCGCGGGCCTCCCATTTTGGCTCTATGGTTGTAACCCCTGCTATACTTGGTTGGAGGCTTCTAGATGTGGTGGTTGTAGCCAAATATGGCGAGACCTCCACCAGATTTGGCAAGGTTCTGTCATATATATTTTTTTATTTTTTGATCACGGGCCCTCCTTGGGCGTTTCAGGGATGCCATGTGGCGTCCGCTGATTGGGCCACATGGAATCCGTTGATTGGCCCACCTGGTCCCTGATGTCACCTCCACGTCAATCTCATACAGGACACGTGGTGCCTTCTGGGTGGTGCCACATGGTGTCACATGGGGGTGCCATGTGGCACTTTTCTACTAGTCCACATGGAGCCCTGAAAAGCCTATTGACGGGTCACATGTGGCAACCTCTGGTGTTGCCATGTGGAATGATGAAATTATCATCCATCATGCTGACATCATCCTGCCATGTTATTTGTTGAAGCCATGCTAGCATCAACAGTACGGGTGATGATGTGGCCCCTGTTGACTTGCCTTGTTTGACCACAACTTTGACTATGAATATCTTTCAATACGTAACTCAGTTTGATGAGTTGTTTGCACCATTAGAAATCTTGCGACATGCTCTTCACGATCATGCCATTTTCACGGAGTTTTGAGAAATTTGAATTTTTTCCCTTTCTCTGTCTGTTGGAGCCATTCTGAGCATTTTGAGTTGTCTTTGTGAGTTGTTCTTAGCCTTCTCTAGATCCTTTTTGGATCATTCAATATTTTGATGGAACCAATTTCCTTATCTTTGTACTTGTCTAGTTGTTGTTGGTAATCTTCCCTTTTGGTCCATCCTATATCATCAAAGTCTTCTTCTTAGGAGAAAGGAAAGTCATCTAGGAAAAAATCCGGAAGAGATTTCTTTGTTACTTCATGAATCTCCCCAATTTATGGTTCAAGGTAAATCTATTCCACATGATTCTTTTCCATTGGAAAGTTGGGTAGAAGGGCACTTGTTTTGTCATCCATATGTATAGTAGCATAGGTCAAATCCATCTGTAAAGTACCACCCAATGTTGCATAAATGTTTTTAGACAAGAGCATTCCCCAAACATCCGAGACATCAATGACCATAGTGTCCATTAGGAAAGCTATCTCAGGATATCGATCAAGGCATACCTTCACGTTATCTATTACACCATGTGTGGGGATGGCTCTTGATTCAATCCCATAGACATTTATGTAAGGCCTTGTGGTTTCCAAACCCAATTGTCTCATTACCTTCAAGGACATGACATTTTCACCCGCTCTTGAGTCAAGCATACAATTATTCAAGAGTTTATTGTTCATTTGCAAGGAGATGAAGAAAGGTGGGTGCTCGTCATATTATGGTCTAAAATGGTCAGCTTACAGCATTATAGGAGGATCTATAGGTTCACCTTGTACCTTAAATAAATTCTCAACTTTACTTTTCATCGAAAAAATCTTAATGATCTATGTTATAGGTACATGCACATTGACCTTTTCCAAAATGATATTTATGTCAATATTCAAGTCAATGTCACTAGTCTTTGGAAAAGTGGAACTAGGAGGAGGATTGCTTGTTGGTGGTGGAGGAGGTCCTAGTTGAGGGAGTTTAGGGTCATGAGCTTGAGGTGCACATATTTTTCTTGTGTATACTTGTAATTCCTTCTTCTTAAGCTTCTCCCTTGATTCCTTATCCATCTTGTTTATGATCTCCATCCTAGCCCTCCTCGATGCTTCTCTTTTTCCTTCCTCAAGTTGTTCAAGTGTGATATCGAGGCACACTTGGGGAGATATGGAAAATATATGATTTATGGTATAAAAGACATTTATATGGTTAGGTTCCCCATTATTCATTGGGCATTCATGTTCCCAATGTGTATCTCCACAAGGTAAACACCAAGGAGTCTCATCTATGACATTTGAAGAGGCTAGAGTGTTGGGAACCCTCTGTTCATTAGGAGCTCGAGGTCTCCATGTTTAGCTAGGATTTTGAGGTTGTCCCCTAAAAGGAAGCTTGGGGATTGTTGTTGTGACCTCTCTAAATTGACAATCTTATTCATCATCAGAGTTTGACTCTTGGTGAGGTCATTTATTACTTCTTCAATATTTTTCACCCATGGAGCACTAACATCTTGAGTGAGCATAAAAAAATTCTACCTTGTAGAATGAGAGATTAGCCTCAATTCTTACAACCATCTCTTGGGCTTCTTCAAATGTAATCTTTCATGGGGTGATGATTTCTAGGGATTTGTTGAAGCAACCTTTCAAACTTGGCATCAAATTCCTTCACAGATTCATTTTTCAACTTCTTTATTTCGGTGAGTCGTATCAACAACACATTGAAATCCTCTTTGGTATTCCATCTTTTAAGGAAAGTATCCTCCAGTTGATTCATAGTCTTAATACTTTATAGGGAGACTGTTGTACCACCTCCTAGCATCATCCGTAAAAGTGGATTGGAAAATTTTCATCACTAAATATTCAGTGTCATCACTCACAGGATCAAGATGAAAGAAGGCCCAAAAGTTACTCATATGCTCTTCAGCAATGGTCACATCATTACTAAAAACTTTGGGCAACCATTTTTCGTACTTAGGAGGCATATGTCGAGGGTATCCTGGGATAGCAGACATGTCCAAAGGCTTGAAGATATTGGATTCCCATTTTTTTTGAGCCATTGTAGGCAAAGGAAGGTTTCCACCGAACAAATACTTTACTACAAGTGAGTTGTGAGGAAGCCTCCTTTTTTAGGTCTTAGGAGGATTAGTATACCTCCTTGAGCTTCGTGGAGTTGCCAAATGATCCCCCTTGGATCATCAAAGGAAGGTGAGGGAATTACCCTCACTGGATTCACCAAGTAAACTTGTAAGATAAGGGATTTGGGAGAAATTTTACCAAAGATATGTCGTTGTCGAGAATGAATCAGTCCTCCCCGACAACAACGCCAAAATGTTATTATGGGATTTGTACTTGTGCAAATCCCAACACAAGACTCCCAAATCTTGCATAACAATGGAAGATCCTACCATTGTCACCTTAGTAAGAACTTCCCTCATTCTAGTGATGGAAGAGGTCCACATCAAGGGATCAAATAGCAAGTATTGTAGCCAATCCTACTGCCCCCTCTCTTGATCACCGAAATATTGGTCGGGGTCAAGGAAATATAAGAGGTGTGAAATTGTTTGAGTACATGCCCAGAACATGAACACTTTGCAGCATATATGTAACAATTTCCGAGCTAAATTATGTAAGAACAACTTCTTATGACACTAGACAAGATAAGCTGCAATGGTTGATAAGTTGCGGTAAACAATTAAATGACAACAATAGACAATTTGTAACAACATCAATGATTAATGCTAAGAAATGCAACAATTGACCATGAAAACTTAGCATACATCCAGTAGAACATTATCAAATTATTAGATACAATTTCTAAATGAATTTGACCACCTTTACAAGAGTGTATGGAACAAATTAAAGTGTTTTCATGTGGTTGTAACAAATTTTTATAACAGCGGCAAGAAAAGTAGTGAGTTTCCCAATATTAGTCTTGATAAAGTTAGTAGAGAGCTTAAAAAAATAACTTTGTTAACCAATTCACAAAATGAAATACTTCTTAAAAATGCACTAGACCATTCTAATATGTGAAGTTCAAAGATGCATTAGACCATTCTAATATTTGAAGTTCATTTTACAGCTCAATTGTAACCTTCATTCCATATTAATATCAGTTAAATAAATAAAGTAATAATTATTATTATTTCTTATATATAAATTCATATAGATTTATCTTAATCTCAATTTTTTTAAATATGGAAAGTTAAAAATTTGTTACCATATTATTTATATATATATTCCTAACTTAATATTATTTAGAAAAACCGATCTTTAAAATTGTTGATCTAACTTTTCAATTAAAGTCGGTATTTAAAGAATGGTTTCCAGTTATTCTTTACACTTCTAAAGTTAAACTGCTATACATTGATCTTGAAATATCAAGCATTTATCGGAGACGATCGGTCAAGTACAGATCGCAATTATTCTGGAAGAAACCGAACTCAAGATTGTGGGGTCTTGGGAATTTCAGAGGATAAAACCTGATCGTCTAGTCCTCTCTATTGGGAGGATGATTTAGATCAAACACGTGACGTGAATAGTCACATCTCCTATTGCCAGATTCCTTCCTGAAGGCCTTCCCTGCTTCTGAATTCCACAACTTCAAGAAATAATCAGTGGGTGGATTATCGTTACGCATTGTGATCATGTCCTCGGTACTGTTATTGGTGCGATAACCAGTACTAGAATTAGAGGGCACGAGCAGAGAAGCTCTGGAGAGCCGAGCTTCTGCTTCGAGTCTTGCATTTTCCCACTGTGCCTTGTGTCTCAGCAGGGCCAACGCCTCCGACTGACGTGGAGAAGTGGGATTGGCTTCTGCTATGGGTGCATGGGTCGAGGGATCGAGTCCCATCCTTAACAAACGCTTTTTCAGACGGCTACTCCAAAAGTTCTTGATCTCGTTGTCTGTTCTCCCAGGGAGCTGTGAGGCTATGGCAGACCATCTGCAAGCACCAGAACAATTTAGAAACCATGGTACCACAAGCATTAAGAGGATATGGAATAATTAAATCGTTTGTCTGTTTCTTTACTTGTTTCCTAGAATTGCATGCAACAAAATAATAGACTGCTCTTCTTCTTCTGTAAAGGAGCCTCGCTTGATATCAGGACTTAAATAATTAGTCCATCGCAAACGGCAGCTCTTCCCACAACGAAGAAGCCCTGTGTAATACACAAAAACAGATATACACATATATTATGCTATTACAGGTCTTATAGATATATCTTGATATTAGATAATATATATACTAGTTAAATAAGTAAACAGATAGAGTGATATAAATAAATATTACAGACCAGCAAGTTTGGGAAGAGCACGCCAAGTAGATATAAATAAATATTACAGACCAGCAAGTTTGGGAAGAGCACGCCAATTTCCATGCCCATTCTTCTGAATGTAATTGACCAGAATTTTGTCGTCTTCACTACTCCAAGGAACCTTCTTTAACCCGCCCTTTTTACAGCAGGGACCTTTACTCATACTGGCAAGCGAGAGCCTGCAGAACCAAGGCTTGATAATCCAACTATAATCTTTTTATATTCTGAATGCCTGTCAGCCAAAATTCTCCTTGAATGCTTCAGACCTCTCAGACAAAATTCTCCCACAATGGTAAGAACAATAATTTGCTCATGTGGAGAACAATAATTTGCTCATGTGGTCTGTTATACATATAAACATTAAATATTCTCAATAAAGCAATTAAAGTTAATAATTCTTGATAAAGCAATTCATTATATATATATAATGTAAGTTATTTCACCTTTAACTAACGAACGATCAAGCTTCCGAACTTTTTGATGTTGTAAATGTTCTTAAATGACAAATCCGGCCCACAATATTAAATAGCCAACCTGGAAAACAGTTGAGATGAAGAGTATGGAGGAGTAGCGTCGTACCTGGAAAAGGAAATATGAAGCGTTTCATTCATTTCACAAGTACAGACTTCATTCATTTCACAAGTACAGACTCACCGCCTTTTTTGGTATTTAAGTATTCGCAGTAAAGTCGCGTACGCATGGTGGTCCCCTTCACTTTTAACAAAGTACGTATTACTAGAGGACTCGCGTAACCATGGCGGTCCCATTTTGTATAAGTTTTTAGTTTTTTTCTTCAAGTTTTAGGATGTGCGTACATATTATTCTTAATAATGTTATGTTGGAACTTTTAAGGCCATATGTTTACGACAGGATTCCTTTCTCGGTTGTTCTTCCACGGTGCTCAAACGGTTTCCCTCTTATACATGTTCTATCTACAATTACTTCATACCTTAGGTTATCTTTGATGGTAGGGCTAGAGTCTAATCGTGGGGAAAATAAATGTTCTTCTTCATATTTTAGGTTCACTTTGATGTTAGGTGTATAGTCCAATCATGGGTAACTATTTTACTTCATATTTTAGATGTTAGGTGTATAGTCTACTCGTTGGGTAAAATATTAAATTGGTGTCCCAAAATATTAAATTTGTGTTGTCAAAGTGTTTTATTTTTTTTGCTTTTTTGGCTGGAATCGAGACACATAAATCTATTGTACTTTATATTTTAGGTTTTCTTTGATGTTAGGTGTATAGTTTAATCATGGGCAAAGTAACTATTCTACTTCATATCTTAAGTTATCTTTGATGTTAGGTGTAAAGTCTAATCTTTGGGCAAAATATTAAATTTTGGTGTAGAGGTGAAACTTAAAATTCACTTCTTGAGACTATGATATGATGAAGGTGGTTATAAAGTTATAAAACAATGATGGTTTCAATTAAAAGGGGTTTTCATTTAATCGAGAATTTTTATTCAATGGATCGAAATATATGAATTCATTTTATTGAAGAGATTAAATAGATAAATATGGTGTACATTTTTATTTTTGTATATTAAACAATATTAATGTACGATCTAAATTATGTGAAGAATGAAATATAGACAAAATCACATAGAATTATCTTAGAGAACATAACAATACAGTAAAATTTAAATTCTATTAATGAATGAAATAAATGAAAAAACATTGCAATGTGTAAAGCAATATAACTAGAGAGAATGGTGGTAGCTTATTTCTTAAGAGAGATGTGTCACCTACGCTCATTCACAAGAAAAACATTAAAAGAGGTTGAAATTGCCTTTTAACATAATGTATACAACTCTAAGAGGCAAAACCCCTAGAGATCCAAAAGTCTAACCCTAGGAGATGAGGCAACAAAAGGAATGTGGACTCCAAGGAGCCTAGTTGATATGTGAACTTCTTGGGGCCACAAATTTCGCATACAAACTACATTTGGGGCATTGCTTAGACCATTAAAAAGATTATTATATGCTCTATGTGTTTGATAGGACCCATAATGATAGATTGCAAGGCCATGTCATATGCCAAAAATGCATGGGAAATGCCTTAGAAATGCACAAGAAGTTCCAAACCTACAAAATTGTAGTAGAACTGCCAAGATGTGGAACCATTATGAGTCAAAGGAAGAGCTGGGTGGCCACCACTTGGATTAGTCATCCCCCCTTAGGAAGCAATGGCTCCCATTGCATCAAGTTCCTCTATCATATGGGGAAGCTTCTACTAGATTTCACTCCTAGTGAGCCACTTTCCCTAGTGAAGGAGCTACCCTACTTTGACAACCTAACAAAGTTGTATGTTCAGTTCGAAAGTGTTGTTTCTCTTATTGTCCATGATCTAGTCAATTGTAGCTTATTCAATGAAATTAAGGTTGAATTTTGTAGGGACCAAGTCTTCTACTACCTCCAAGGTGTCCAATATAGGTGGTAAATATGGTCAAAGCAACTCCACATTAAATTTGAGGTGCAAGCCAAGGAAGGGTGGAATATTATATTTAAAATAAATCTCACCCACAACCTTGGTAATGGTGTAAGGCCCATATTAAAGTGGTTTAAGCTTCAAGTGGGGACCTATGAACGTTATCACCAACCTGAAATTTGTGTGGAACTTAATGTTGATCATGTTGCTTCTTGTATTTGGCATTGGCTTTCTGCAAAATATCACAAACTTGATGTTGGATGTGTTGGATTTATTCAAAAAAATTGGCTACTCTATCTTCCTTGGTCTAAGCATGGCAATACTCTTTTTATGTAGATGTGATGGGTAAAGCTACGTCAATTAGGGATAATGGCTAGAACCTCAAGAACACCTAAAAAGGGTTGTGTCAACTACCGTTGTGAAGGGATTTGTTGTACCTATGTTCAACATAAGGAAGGATCTTGTTCCATGTACGTGGATGCTTGGAGTTGTACATTCACAGGATATGCATAATCATTTCGTCGACTCCATTTGTTTATCCATTGATTTGGGGGTGGACGGCAATCGAATTGGTCATCTTGGTGTTCATTGGTGACCATAGGTTAGACCAAAAAGTACCTCATCTTGGTCCTCTAATTCACCAATGAACACCAAGATGACCAATTCTCCACCCAAGTTTTTTTGAAGATGAGGATATCATATAGATATACTTCATAAAGGAATTTGTGAATATCCGCAAGATATCATACATCATACCCATAAATGTTGTTGGGGCATTAGCTAAGTTAAAAGGCATATGAAATCACTTGAAGAGGCCTTCTTTGGAATTGAAGGTTATCTTCCATAATCAATTTTCCCAATTGGCAGTTGGTTATAGCCTGAACTTTAGATTGATATTATCAAAAAAATTGGAACCCTTAAGTTGATCAATAAGATTGTTAATCTAAGGGATTGGGTAGTAGTTATTGACGATGATTTTTTTCAGGCTATGTAATCAATACAAAGTTGACATGTCCCATCCTTCTTTTGAATCAATGCAATTGGACTCCCACAAGGTGATGAGATTGGTTGGATGTGGCCCTTTTGAATCAGCTCTTGAATTTGATATTTGATTTATTCATTCTCCAAAAGAGAGTGTTTATATACTAGGCCATTAGGTAAAGGAGCATTGAGTGTCAACTCAATTGCATGCTTTACCAAATAGTGCAGAGGCACCCCTATATGTGAGTTGAAGGGGCAAATCTATGAATATGTGTCCCACTTTATAGTGAAGTGTGGCGATAAAAATTTGAAAATTTACATATTTTTTTTAATTTGGAACCCTCAAAACTCATATAGGTGTTGTGAATTTTGACATGTCGTTAAAAATAATTGTAGAGATTTGTGTTGCTTTTCTAATGATAATTTTCTCAAAAATATTAATGTCACTTAATGTGTCAAATTTTCATTTAATTAAATGCTTGTCCTTGCAAATTTCCAAAAACATTAACAAGTGACTCTTGTTGCCAACACCTATTTCAGTGTTTAATGTATAATTTTCAAAATATATATATACATGTAGAATCTACACAGAATGTAGTAGTGCACTGTTTGTTTTCGAAAATTATGTTTTTTGTTATTTTTTAAGATGATAAATTAATATTTAAGTCACATTTATACACCTTTATGTTCCCAATAAATATTTTTCTCCTATTTACATAAAATAAAATAAACAAAAATACCCTTTTGAGGAGGAAACACCCATACAGTGCAGACACGTTTTTTTATAATTTTTTATCGTATACTTTTTAAGATATGTATTTTTCTCTGGGGGCCTTCACTACTCGGGAGAAAAATAAAGTTTGTATGATTTAAAAATAAAATAAAAAATATAGTATGAAATCCAAAATAAGAAATTAATATGTCACTAGATAGAGGATTTAATGATGAATCTACATGCACCAAGTTTGCCACCTTCCATTGAAGAGAAAAAAAGATTTCACCTACTATAAGTTGTAGCTCCATGAAAACATATAGAAATGGGGAAGGATTCTTGACTTTCAAGCCATTGATTGAGGGATTTTGAAGCCTTTGATCAAGGTATTTGAAAATCTCAATTGAGGTATTTTTGACATAAATAGCTCATTTTTGGTTGAAAATTTGTGATCGAGGTTTGAAACCTCGATCGAGAGCTTAAAGCTTTGATCAAATAAAAGTTCCTCAATGGAAGGTCCACATAATCCATTTTTGTCTACTCGGGTTGAAAAAAAGCGCAATTGAGATTCATGGATTCACCTGAAAATAACTCTATATTTTTCCACTATCTTATCTTCCTACTTCCATTGTGTATAGAGACCCCACCCAAAGGCCCTAATGGTCACAATGATTGTTTATTCACCTTATGATTGAATCATGAAGAGGATAAATTGCCTAGTCTTGGAGATTAAATTCCTACTCTAGTTCACTGAGATCAAAGATATTGCAGTAGTTGGGCCTCCCTTTCATACCCTATAGTGTTGACCTCCCAAAGTAACAATGACACTTCAAAGCCTAGACTTGTAATATCATGATGTTTCCACATATATGGTCATCCTAAAAGAACATCACAAACTTCAAGTGAGGAAAAATCATGCATCACATCATCTTTAAAGGGCTTGATGCTATAGTGCAAGTAACATTATTGATTGACGAAAATGTCTTATCCCTAGCTTAGTTAAGTGATGGTGTGTGGTTGGGGGTGCATTGTCGTCAACAAATTCAAAATCTTGATGAAATCTATGAGATAAAGTTTTTTTGGTTGTCACTGTCAACAATGAAATGTAGCAGAGTTCCCTTCACCCACATCTATGAGTGGAAGAGGAGCTCACCTTCCTTAAGATCATATTCTTCCTCTAGCTAGATCTTTGGTATCGATGGTGACATTAGGTTTTTCTTCAATGATCTATTTTCCTTTATCTAGCTATGAATCTAAGTTTGAGCTAGAATTCAACTATGAAGTTTTCAACTTAGCCAACAATAATTACTAGGAAAAACATTCATGTGTGTAACTTGTGCCAAGGGTTTTTATGGAACTCAAACCACTTCAGAGTATCCTTCTTCCACTTGATGTTTGATTTGAAATAGATTTGAACCAATGAATTGGTGAAAGAAGAGAAGGTTGAGGAATGGGAAATGAAGGGACATGATTGTTGTCATTCCCTTTACTCCTATGCTCTCCCTATTTCCTCCTTCACTCTCATTCTCAATGGGTCCTTTGGCCAAGAAAAGGAGGATGAATAGCATTGCACCAAATATTTTTGAATGAAATATTGATCCCCCATTCGAAGTTGGTTGTGTTTCCAAGGTAAACACTTTATCTTGTGTGATGAATTTTCTCAATAGTTCTTTATTGGATGTGCTTAAGTAATTGGCAATACATCTATGTTTAAATTTTTTGTATGAAATGTGCTCTTATCCTGTTCAATGTGATAGCATGAATGTGTTAATGGTCGAAATTGAGAATGGCCACTTTATTTATGTTACTCTAGTTAAAAGAATTTGTTTCCATGAGATTGGTGAACACTAACAGCTCAGACATATCCACCATCCATTCCATTCTATGTAGAGATTAGTGGATCGCAATTTTTTACTGTTCCACTTATCTAGATAGTTTCTAAATTGTATTAATATGGTTGTTGGGAGAATTTCTCACTCCTCTAGACTGTAACTCTCTCCCTCATTCAAATTTCTATTTCTTGGCTTTATTTATCACTTGCCTAAGCGATTTCATATTTTATTGGAATGTTTTATCTTTTCCTGGGCTAAGTTTACATTCCCTTGGATGTTTTACTTCATGCTTGGGCGAGTTCACATCCCCTAGGCATTTTACTTCATCCCTAGGTGACTTCACATCTTGTTGGGAGTTTTATTTCATGCATGGACAAATTCACTCTTGCATGGGTGTTTCTCTCTCACCCACAGGTCATACAGAGGTCGTGTGAACCACACACAGTCGTAGAAACACTCATTCTTTCTTTTTGGGAAATTCTATCAGTTGTTGGGCACTTTAACTCTTCCTTGGGTGATTCAAGTGGATGGTGAGTGCTTCAATTCTTGTTGGGTAATTCAATTGGTTGCTAGGAATTTAAAATTTCTAAGAACCAACATGTATGTTTGTTATACATCATGTGATTATTTGAATACTAATATGGTATTGATATGACATGGGATTCTCAATTGATTATAGTCCCTTCAACAAAATCAAGACTAGTTAATAGTAATGGAGGATATTGGTCATTTTGGTAGAAGCATCAGTCCAAGCAAGTTGATTTACCAATTATCCTTTTGATACTCAATCATTGTGGCTTAATTGTTGAGAAGTTGTATATCTGTGTGTTTTCTTTTAGAGAATTGGAGAAATCGCAAGGGAGAAAACAAATGAATGGTCTTGAATCATGCCTCTGTGTGCTTGAATTGAATTATGGAGTCATTTGCATATTTTCCTAACATGTTGAATGAACTTTGCAATCATGGATTAGTTGCATAGGCTACATTGTAAAAGGATTGTATTAGTTAGTAGCTCAAGTGTAGCTCATCCATCTCTTAACACTCCAACCCTCACATTTGATTAACAATGAACTAACTCAAAAAACTCAGAGGTGTTAAGGAAGCTTGTATTTTAGAAGCTCACTAGGATTCCTAATTTGGGAAAGAAGCAAGTACAACACAAAAACATATTACCTTTTATAAACTACAATTTTGTGGTCTCTTCTTGAAGTGAAAGGGTATCCTCACATTTCTTTAATTATTTGGATCATGACTTCATTGCAAGGTGTTTTCTTCCACAATTGAAGGAAGTTGGTTGTAAATAGCAGTGTGCATATTGCCTTGCTACAATTGAAGCACAATCCACTTGGATTTTTCACTGAGCATTGGTCTTGGCTCTTTAGCAACAAAACCAGGCCTTAGAGTCAAGAAGTAAAACCATTTGGTGTATTCCTATCTAGTGATCAACAACAAAGAAACAACTCAGAGACCTATTTATTATTGACATTGTTGACTAGTTGATGTGTGCATGTTTTACTAGACCATAGTGGGTCATTGGTTTGCAGGCTCTACAACCATGGGAAGAACATAGAAGAATAGAGATCCTTGTACAACTTAGAGGATGTTGGAGATATTACACACACCTAGGATTTTACTACCTAGGATTTTCCTTTCATTTTCTTTTCCTAAGTTTATTTGGCTTTGTTCAGGGTCCCTTAATCTGATATATTCTCCCCTAGACAAGGGTGCCACATACCCTCCATTCAGTTCTCAATTACCTTTCAGTTAGACTACATGAGTGAAGTGTTACATTTCAACCTTGGCTTTATCACCAAGTGTTGCATTCTAACATCGGGATCATCACCATGAATGCAAACTTGCATTAAGATCATCACCAGTAAAGCACATTCCACATGTGTGAGTGATATCCTCCTCATTTCACTCTAGCTTAGCTAGTTAACTGACAACTCCATGGCCAATTAACTAGTACTAGGTGGCAGTTGACTCCAGTGACTGTGAGTGTGTGTCACATCTATATAGAACACTCATAATGCACATTATCTTTCCTACTATGGAGATTTAATTGTGTCATACAAATTATATCACTTGTATTGTAACATTCTCTTACTCAGATAATAGAAATTCTTTCATTCTTTTCTCCAATTTTTGTCTTCTCTCTTCATCCACCATTACAAGTTGTGTATGTTTCATTGTTAGCTAGATATTATGTGCAAGTATCTCAAAAACTCTAAATGGTATCAAATCCCACATGTTTCTAGCAAGGATCGTCACCAACACTCGTTTGCAAGTACCGAAGACGAAACAAAATAGCAGGCCGAAATATGAAATTTCCCACATCTACAATTCTAATGCCATATAATTACTTCAAATGGAAGCCAAGAATACTACACCAGCTTAGGGATAGAGGCTTGTATCATATAGGCATGACCACATAAGTAGAACCCACCTCAACAGTGGAAAAATACAAGTTCTTCAACCACATGGACGAGTCTCACAGTCTCTTATGCATGTATATTTCTCCCTACTTATGGTTTCACATCGATGCATGCAAGACCCCAAATGATATATGGACCACATTGGTTGGTCTCTTTGGCAAGCATGATGAAATGAGAAGCCATTTTCTCGAAGTAAAACTGAACTCCTTGGATCCAAAGAACTTTGACATTGTCCAATATTTCTTCACCAAATTTAAATTTCTCCTTCGTGAATTGATAGATTGTGGTATCGAAAAATACAAACAAGAAAAGAAACTAGTTCTTGCTATCATGGAAAAACTTGGACCATAATATAGTTTATTTGTCTCCACATTTCATTCTAATAGATTCACCACAGGAACAACCTGGACCATGACTTCATTGTCACATTTCATTGAGGATTTGTCACATGAGCAAGATAAGCTCATTCAGATGGGCATAATCAAGGGCCCCAAGGCACATAAACTTTCTATGCATGATGGCAGCAGGTCTCAATATCCTAAATCCAAACCAAATGAAAAAGGAAAGGTGCATGCAGAGCCAAAGAAGGAAGGGTACTCCAAACCCTTCAATGATTCCTCAAGTTCCAAAGGTGGAAAAAGAAAGCAAGGGAAGAAGTGTGGTTACTGCAATCACGGGAACCATCCAAAATATGCATGCATGAAGAAGCAAATAGATCTTATGGTGCAAATACTTCAAAAGAAAAACCTCGATGATTTCATTCTTGAGGCTTTCAAGAAGAATTCAGAATATCAAGCCCCTAAGAAAGGTAATCTTTATGCATTAGTAGCTATTCATTCTTCTCTAGATGCATGGATTGTAGATTTGGGTGCTTCCCATCACATGGAAACCAAAAAGTATATTCTATCTATTGTAACTGCATGCACATGGCCTCCTATCCTCATGGGGGATGACTCTCCAATTGAGGTCACTAGAAAAGGGAGAGTGGAACTAGATCATGGAAGCTTTGAGAACGTCCTACGTGTTCCTCAACTTTCCATGAATCTTCTCTCTATGTATCCGATTACACACTGAGGCTCAAGAAAAAAGGTGGAGTTCACACCAAATTCCGTGTCCATATTGGACATGCAAGACAACTCCAAGATTGTTTTTGGGGAGGTAAATCATCAATATCGGTTATACACTTTCACTAAGTTTATTGAACCTGATTCTGTTGTACTACTTAAGCATGATTATGACAGTAGTATATTATGGCACGAGAGGTTTGGTCACCTGAACTTCAAGTGCATGCAACAACTTAGCAAGAAAGGTATGGTCACCGGGTTACTTGATATCCGCTTTTTTGAAGGGGTTTGTGAAGGATATGTCCTTGGAAAGAATCCTCAAGAGATGTTTGAGAAGGGTAAGGACCACAAGGCCTCCTCTCCATTGGATCTAATTCATAGTGATATCATGGATCCATTATCGCATCCATCCATCAACAAGGCAAGGTACATGCTTACATTTTTGGATGATTACTCACATTATACTTGGGTATTTTTTCTCAAACAGACGTCCGAGGTCTTTGAGAATCTCAAAGAGTTCAAAGCACTTGTTGAGACTCAATCAAGGAGAAAGATTAAATCCCTTCATACATATCATGGGGGGAATAAGTAAACAGATATGTTCAAAATCTTTGTCTTAAGGATGGGATATAGTTGTAACACACAATACCATATACTCCACAATAGAATGGGGTTGTTGAACGAAAAAACGGATCTCTCAAAGAGATGGCCAGTTGCATGCTACATGCAAAGGAACTTCCTTCCAATCTTTGGGATGAGGCACTTAATTGTGCCAATCATATTTAAAATAGATCTCCTCATAAATTTGTTAAGGACAAGAATCCTTTTGAGGCTTGGAGCAGCAAGAAACCTGAAGTCACCCACTTCCATATATTTGGATCATGCGCATGGGCCATACATGAGGAGTACAACTCTCTCCTCGAGAACCAAACTTGGGATATGGTTCTGCTTCCTTCAAATATGAAGCTTGTCAGATGTAGATGGGTCTACAGGACCAAAAAGCCAACGGGTAGACAGGTGAGAAGACACTAGGCAAGATTAATTCCCAAGGGATTTCAACAAATCCATGGGATTGACTATCATGAGACAATTACTCTAGTAGAAAAATTGGATTCCATCAGGTTGGCCCTTGCCATTGGAGAATCCAAGGGATGGGAAGTACATCAGATGGACATGAAGAATGATTTTCTTCATGGGAATCTCTCAAAGGATATTTATATGGAGCAGCTACATGGATTCATACAAAATTCATCTTTAGTGTGTCGACTCAAAAATTCTATCTATGGCCTCAAGCAGATGCTTAGAGAATGGTACATAAAGATGGACTCCTACTTACTCTCCAAGAATTTTTTCATATGCAAATCCGATCCCAATGTCTATATGCCAAAGACCACTGACTCACATATGATCCTAGTCCTGTATGTGGATGATATTTTGATCACCAGAAGCTTGGTTTCAATGATTTTTGTGGTCAATGGAATTATTCATGAGAGTTTTTCAATGATGGAAATGGGTCCACTCCATTTCTTTCTTGGTCTCGAGATCAACTAGGATGCTTCATGTATCAAGCTATCTCAGACACCTACACCAGTCTGTAACTACACCCTTCTTATCTAGGGTTAGACTTGAGGATGGTTGGGATACACCAGTGGTGGAAAACACCTTGTATCGACAACTTGTGAGGATTATTCTGTATCTCACCACACCTAACTAGATTTGTCTTAAACAGTATAGGTAGTATCTAGGTACATGTAGGAGTGGCATGAGTTACACTAGAAGGTTTCCAAGCACATCCTCATATATGTTCAGGGCACCATCATTTATGGGATCCACTATGCAGCAGGTTGCAAGTTGTACCTCATAGGCTTCACCGATTCTGACTAGGATGGCGATGGAACCGATCACAAGTCCACCTCTGGGTACATGTTGAGTTTGGGATTTGGCCCAATCTATTGGTCGAGAAAAAAGCAGTCAGTTATTTCTCTATCTTCAGTAGAGGTCAAGTAGAGGGGAGTATTCAATGTCACCATCCAAGCATCGTGGCTACAAAACTTCCTCATTGAGCTCATCATTTGGTTCCACCATCCGACTATGATTTAGTGTGAAAACCAGAGTACACTCAAATTATGTCGATATCCATTATAGACACAAAAGACTAAACATATCGAGATCTATATACATTTTATCAGGGAGTTGGTTCATGATAGGGTCATCAATTTGTAGTATTGCCCTTTTTCCGAGGAGACTACCGACATCTTCACCAAGACTTTCACTCAGAAAAATTTCCATATTTTGCACGATCATTTTGGAGTGAAGGACACAGTTTCGTAGCAACTGTCTTTCTCTTCTTTTGATACATTATACTTTGAGGGGGGGTTTCCCATGAGGTTTCCCCTCTTTCCTCACTTTATTTCAGTGTTCATTAGTTGTATTGTTCATGGGTACCTAACATGGTCTCTTTTGTAGGGACCCATTCATTATGTATACTCCTTAGTAGTGTTCAGGGGGGGTGTTGGAGATATTACACACACCTAGGATTTTCCTTTCATTTTATTTTCCTAAGTTTTTTTGGCTATGTTGAGGGTCCCTTAGTCTAAGATATTCTCCCCTCTTCAGGATATTATCCCCTAGACAAGGGTGTCACATACCCTCCAATCAATCCCCAATTACCTTTCAGTTAGATTAGTTGAGTGAAGTGTTACATGTCAACCTTGGTTTTATCACCAAGTGTTGCATGCTAACCTCGGGATCATCACCATGAATGTGCACTTGCATTGAGATCATTGCCAATAAATTGCATTCCATATGTGTGAGTGATATCATCCTCATTTCACTTCAGTTTAGATAGTTAACCAATGACCACATGGTCAGTTAACTAGGATTAGGTGGCAATTGACTCCAGTGACTGTCAGTGTGTGTCACATCTCTATAGAAAACTCCTAATGCGCATTATCTTGGATACTATGGCAAGTTAGTTGTGTCATATAGATTATATCACTTGTATTGTAACATTCTCTTACTCAGATAATAGAAATTCTTTCATTCTTTTCTCCAATTTTTGTCTTCTCTCTTCATCCACCATTCCAAGCTATGTATGTTTCATTGTTAGCTACATCTTTTGTGTAGGTATCTCAGAAAATATACAGAGGATAGAGGCCTAATATCGTTTCTAAAGATAAATCACTCTATATGAGACTAAGAACAGAGATTAGAGTAAAATTTCCACATTGTACTCATGTTGGTGAAATGAGTGGGCTATGAATCCCTCGTTTATAGATCGTCGTTATCCTTATTTATTTGCAACTTGGAATTCTTTTCGTAAGGTTGGATATCATTTCCATGTCCTTTGTTATATAAGCTAGGTCCACCTATACTATACTTCTATTGTGGTATATTTGTAGACCCAAACTCCCTCTTACTCTTCCACATAAAGTTTTGCTCAATGTTGACAACATACTAATAAATGACAACCAATAAGGAGATATCTAGGAACTCCATATTTTTTTGGATGTACTTGTGTAGACCACTATGATATTTTAGAACCAAGTGTCACTCAAAGTCTTTGATGCTCATCTTTAAGCACAAGGTATAGAATATGTTGGTGTGCTCCAACACTACCTAATCTATTTCATGGTGTAAAGTTATCCATGTCGTGTACTGGTCATTGTAGTTTCCAATAGGTTAGAATTCCTCCTTGAGGGAATCAACATAAACCACCCAAGTGGGTTTTGTCCTAAAATTTGGAGACTCATCGTTGGCATGTTGTGACCAATAAATGCCCCACCAATCTTTGACATGGGAAAGGGACCTAAGAAGTGTGAAGGTGATCTTCTCACTATTGAAAAAGAATTGAACACAGTAATAAACCTATAGTAGACTTAACCATCTCTCCATAGCATCCACATCTATCTAGCCTTTGAATAAATAAATGTCAAAGTTAACATGTACCTTGAAGGGTGTTGTACCTTTGAAATGACTACTTGTTGAAGGTTCCTCCATTTTTGTTGTTAGTCATCGAAGGATTTGGGTAAAAATAATTCATCATCTCATTCCTCTATCAAAGGCTTCCTCGAGAAACAACTTGATATGATCTCTTTCTCCATCATATTTTCTTTCACCCACATGTTAATGAGGAAATATCTAGTATCAACAACATAGGTTCACCCCGAAAAGAAGGATCGACTAAACTTCTTCCCATTTGGAATAGGGAACCTTGTAGATGATGGCTTAGCAGTTGTTAAAATGTGTTCGAATAAAAATATCTAATTCCTAAATCCAAAATGAAAATGTCATGCAAGTTTTATTTTATACATTTTATTGCTAATCTAATCTACAACTAATATTAATTAATAAAAAAAAATGAATACACCACTGAAAATACTTATTCCACCGTTTCAAACAATAAATAATATATTGTTGGTAAAGAAGCAAAAAAACAAATAACTAAATAATATAATAATAAAAATCTATAATTAGACTATTATCCAAGAATCATAATTCATCAAATAATATAAATTGTTCATAAAGCAAGAGTAAATAATAACAATTGAGAAAAATCTACAATACCACTTGGAACCCTTACAATGATTCCCACACCATTCAATAATAGATTCGTCCATTACTTGGAAAGAACATGAATCAAACTCCTCAAAATCTTTGACCTCAAAATGGCTTCTTAATATTAACATTCAGGAAACGTACTTTTTACAAAAATTCTTAGGGATCAAAAAGGCCCTTTATGATGAATTTCATAATTTTTTTACAAGTGAATCTTTCTCAAAATCATAATTTATTCAGTTATCTATAGGCTTCATCTTGTACCTCCAAAGCATATTCAATAAAATCATATATTAATCTCTATGCAAATAGTATTGGACTCGATTTTCAAGAAAGACTATCTTCTCTTCATATTCTTTCATTCCCTTCCCTTGTCAGCATCTTCAACTTTGATCTTAGTTGATTGGGCTATGGCTAAATTTTTTTTAAGCCATGGCTACAAGCCCAGTGCTTTGATTATCCAATACTTCATATTTTGTAGTACATACAATCTCTTTATCTACTTCAATCTTCATTCTTTTAAGAGTTTGCTTCTTTAACTATCCAATACTTTATCATTTGTAATAGATACAATCTTCTTATCTACTTCAATCTTCGTTCTTTTATGAGTTTGGCATACTATGTGTTTCTTTTTATAATTAAATGTGAATAGTTATAAGCTTGTTACTTTATTTGTGAGCAGAGCCATTGGTGAATCTTGCTACTTTATTTGTGAGCAGAGGCATTGGTGAATCTCCTGAAGCCAAAGTGTTTGTAAATGTACTATGACTACATATCTCTTTTTATAATTTATTTTACTTTTCCTTTTATTTCTCTTAGTTTTTTCCTAAGGTTTCTTACTCATTTATTTTCTCTCATTCTCAAAGTTAATATCAATTACTTGTTTTCTGTTTGAATCTTGATTTCCTTTAGTTTTGTTTCTTCTTCTATCTTCCTTGCATCCTCATGACCTTTGGCTTTAAGTTCAACCTAATATTTTTTCATGCCTTTGCTTGTGATTTGGCTTCTTCCTTTTCCTTTTGTTTCTTTGCTTCTTTTTTGGATTTTTCTTCTACTTATTTTTTCTTTTGTTCCAATTCATACTTGAATTTCTTTTCATTCTCAAGCCCAATCCTCCCCTCTTCCTCTCTTTTCTTGGCTTTAAGTTCTTGTTTATGATTATGTGTTAACGATTGATCATAATGTTTGATTCTTACTTGAAATTCTTCCCAAGATCTGGCCCTTATGTTGACATCCTCTCCCTCTCAATGGTCATGAGTGTATGGGCATGATATGTCTGTTGATTTAGCATGCATTGGTACTAGGCCCTTTAGGTCACACCTTTAGAATTTTCCATCACAAAGATTATACTCTGCAATATAGTTATGGCTTTCGTTCTAGAAAAAACAAAAATGTTGAGGCCATAGGCACCTATGTACATGAAGTAATCTATAAACAAAAGTTTCCTTTCCTTCGTCAGATATTCATTGAAATCATTTTAAATAGTTTGGTAGGTCACTTCCATTAGTACCAATATGTCTAGCACAAACTTATGTAGCAAATGTGGAGTTGTAATTGTTCCATAGATACTTTTGTATGTGAAATATTTCTCAATATACTAATCTATGATCCTATCCAATAATTGCATTTCTTCCTTAAACAACCTAGGTGTTGTTTTACAAAAGATAAATTAAAATAGTTGGGCAAAGAAAGTCACATTTTCTAGTGTATTTCCCCATATTTGTGTTCCCACAAATCTTGGCATACATGTGAATGGGTATATCAACAACACTCGTAGCCTATCCCATGCCTGTAAATGAATTTCTTACACACATTATGCCAACAAGGTAGGATGAAATAAAATTGTTGGCACAGGGGTAGACCTAGGGTTCAATGCTACAACAATGCACCAACAAAACCCTAACTACCAACCCTTTCGGAAACACCTACGAAGCAGATGAAGTCTAACCCGAGGTAGAGGCAGGGGTAGTTGCAGCACTCCAGTGTCTGCGACCTTAGCTGGGACACAGATATGTGATTACAACACCTTAACAAAACACTTATCAATTACAACTTGTTAATATTCATCCTTAGTTTACAACGCAGTTCAACCCTAACAAAAGATCAACGCAATATTCACACAGATCCAATATAATCAAGCACTAAGCATACCAACATAGATCAGATCTAGCATTTATTCACATTATTCAGCACTAAGCTACCATATTAGATCCTTCTAAGCATACATCAGTGCACTAAGCATTCAATCACATAGACAAGAGAACAACCATAAAACACATAGTAACCACAACGCAGGATATATGTGGTTCACCCCCACCCTAGGGCTACGTCCACCAACTCTTCTTCTTTATTTCTTTCTGTCAATCTTCTACATGCACAGAGCCATGATATCTTACTCTGCAGAGGATAGGAGATTTGTGCACCTCGCTAGATCCTCCTTTCCTGAAGTACAACACAAAGAATTCCATAGTCTCTTACAATCACTTGCACTTAGCTCTGCAAGTCTCTCACAGTACGCACAAAGCAATGACAATTACCACTTGCACTTAACATCACATACTTGTCCCTCCTTCGATCACATAGATCGAACTCTAGCACTTAGCACACTCTATGGCCCCTTCTTACATCACCTAGCTATCTATTTATACATTACAAAATGGGCCTGAACATAAGTAAACCCATGGGTCAACATCCCTATTCCCGTTACATAAGCCCAAAACCCAAAAAACCCTAAAAAGGGGCCAAGATCCTGTAATCTCTACTTTGACTTGCGCTCCGTCTTCGACATCCTGTCGAAGTCCCAAAAGAAGGTCAAACATGAATAAGGATCCTCAAAACTTGGTCAAGGGACATCAGGCCCCAAACACTCACCTATGACTCGTCCCGAGTCACTCTGTTTTGGATAGTTGTGTTTCAAAATCCTCGAGCTTGGCTCGAGCTGTTTCGACTTGTTGTTGCTCTAGGGCCTCCTTCTCGACGAACTCTTGGATGACTGCTTCGTTGACAGGTCCCTCTAAACGATGTTTGACTGTAGCGACTACTTGTTCCAACTCTGCGCCCCTTGACCTTCAATCTCTTCAAATAGTTGGCAGGCTTCATCCTGGACTAGTTGGAGCCTTTGAGTCACTTCCATGACTTTGCTTTGAATGGTGTGGGCCTGTTGTTAAGCAGTGCGCTATTATTGGGATCGCTTGATCCTTTCAATTGCTAACATGAGCTTCAACTATGCATGTACTGTTGTTGCTTGCTTCTTTTTCTTCTGGAGCTGTGACTCCAGTACCTTCAGCTCAGTATTTTCAATGAGTTGCTCATAATTCTGTGCGCTACGAGCACTTAGTTGTTTGCATTCCAGAGAGAATGATTTGATCCTCTCTACTGCACTCCGGGAAGTGGCTTCTCTTTGATCTCACACGTCCTGCGGGGTGTTAGGACCACACAATGTACCTTTTTGCCCATACTTTTTGCCACCATTACACTCTTGTTCACTCACATTTAAACTCATATTATCACTTTATCCTATCTTTCCAAAGGTATACAACGTCTCTTCTCTTTACTATACGTTTAATCTGTTTTGCATATAATTTTACGTCACTCTCGTACTTAACCATTGATTAGAAATGTATAAGTGCTAAAACAGTTCAAACTGCAGATTAGCATTTGAGGCCTGTTGCTGAAACAACAACTCACAAAAGCTGTTACACAGTCCATGGTCGATGATGCTGAAACACAGAAGTTGTTACACAGTCCATGGTCGACGATGCTGAAACACAGAAGTTGTTACACAGTCCATGGTCAACGATGCTGAAACACAGAGGAAGTTGTTACACAGTCCATGGCCGACGATGCTGAAACACAGAAGATGCTACACTGTCCATGGTCAACGATGCTAAAACACAGAGGAAGCTGTTACACAGTCCATGGTCAACGATGCTGAAACATAGAGGAAGTCGTTACACAGTCCGCGGTCAACAAAAACTCACACAGATTGACTACAACAGTTGCACCGTGAGCCAAGCATCAACCATCGTTGCTACCTGAGAAGTGCTGAAACAGTCAGAACGCAAAACCCGTGGCTGAAACAGCCCACGATTTGTGATGCCGAAACAGCATACAACAGCAGTAACAAGAAAGAGCTGTTACTCCAGCTGTAACAACAACACCTCACTCAGCACTCGTAATAGCATTCTGTTGCAGGAGACTAGGATATCCTATTCCAGTTTAGAAAATCGATCTGACTAAGAATAGGACTCAGATATACACCTGTAATTTGTTGATCAATTATATCGAAGGGATTCTCCTCTTTAAATAAGAGAAATCACCATTCGAGAGGCTCTCCAGTTTTTGTACTAAGAAGGTTTTACAGAGAAAGACGTACTTCATTTTTAGATTGTAATATGATACATTGATAGATGAATAAAAGATTGTTTTGAGCATCCTTCTCTAGCCTCTTTGTCTCAGGGGAATCTTGTGAGAAGGGAGGGCCCACCTTCTTCACAAGATTCACCCATTAGTTTTATAGTGTGTTAGTGTGATCTTTATTTATGCCTTGATTAATTTCTGTCTTACTGAAACACTACTTTAATGAATTCTGCTTTACTGAAACACTATTGAACTCTGTCTTGTTAAGAACTCTGCTTTACCGAACGTTACATTGTTTTCATGTGGTTCATGCTTGGGTAACTGTTAATCATTTTAGTTAGCAATCCTGTGTGATGAATTTATGAAAGCTTGCTAATCAGAGACTGGTGTTGAAGGTTCCTGCTTTGGGAAGGAATTAGGGTCCTGTTCTCTATTAGAAATAGTTAGCCTTCAATTATTTCCATGAGTATGCTAATCAGAGACTGGTGCTGAAGGTTCCTGCTTTGGGAAGGAATTAGGGTCCTGTTCTCTGTTAGAAATAGTTAGCCTTCAATTATTTCCATGAGTGTGCTAATCAAAGACTGGTGCTGAAGGTTCCTGCT
>SNQJ01S0029500.1:0-23129 GCA_010110895.2 Picea sitchensis | reverse complement strand
TTTTACTCCCACCTTCTCTGTGAGAAACTACTCTTTCTCTTGCTGGATCTGCGCTTTCTCTTCTTCAAACTTAGCTTGGAGGGAGCCTTCTCTTTCTGCGCAACTCGGCGTTGCTCTATGACTATTTTTTGTACTTGCTTTAGGGCCTCTGTGGCCTATTCAGTTTCTTCATGTGCATGACAAAGGCGAGCTTCAGTCGCATCATCTAATCTGCAGAGTTGGGCAGGCTCATCTCCCAACTCAGGTGCTTCTAACGGTGGGGGCGTAGTGGATATTGCACGACTAGATTGAAGGGTATGTTGTACCCCTATGAGTTCAACCTCAATTCTATCATACATCTCCTCCTTCTTGGCTTCATGTTTCTACAAGATGTCCTATGAGGCATCTGCTATAGTTGCGATGATAAAGTCAAAGTCATCCACAGTGAGCACAGTCTGCATTTTAGTCAAGGTGGCTCTAGATTTCTTTCTAGAAGTGGGTTTCGTGAGATAAACCTTCCTTTTATTAAAGGGATCAGCCTCATCAGCAGGGTCCCTAGGTGGTGTTACTTCGCCTTGCTTCTGCTGGTCCTCTTTTCCATTTGTCTCTTCTACTTTGTCATCACCTCCTCATCCAGGTGATACTGAAGCAGTTCCTTCTGATGCGTTGCTCAAGTTTTACACCTCTTTGGTCTTCTTCCTTCTGCTAGGTCCAAGACGATCCTTTGCTTCATGAGTGGTCTCAGGGCTGCTGATTAGTTCAGGGTATGACATTTCTGCGGGGTCTATGGGGATGAGGAGTTTTTTTGACCAGTCCTTGGTGATATCTTCAAGGTCCTCCTTTGTGAGCTTGTAGTATTATTGAAGCTCTTCTTTGTGCTCATCTTCACGTGCGGTGATATAAATGAAGTGTCGATCTGCATAGAACTTCATGAGGGGTCGGAACCAATGCAGGGTGTTCGGTGCCATGCGTGGGGCAACTTTGATAGCCCTCTTCATTTGGAGATAATAGGTATGAAAGACCATGTTCAACTTCCACTATTTTCCCATATCGCTCGAGTACCAAAGCATGGTGAACTTCGCAGCGAGCGGCTCGAATGACTCAATGTCGAGGAAGTTCGCACCTTCCAGCATTTCCCAAGTGGTAAATGCGATGAGGATTAGGAGCCAGCTAAAGTGGAACTCATAGCCTTGATCTTGAGCTTCGTGACAGTCTAATTCCAGCTGGTTGACCAAGTGCTTCGCCCAGTTCATTTGGAGTCCTTCTACACATTTCTCGGCTAGGTCAACAACGAATCCTGTGACTTGAGTAGGTCGGTTCTTCCTCACTAGCTTACATGCGATCAACTGGCATGCCAAGTGCACTGTGCCATTCTGGATGGAATCTACCTTGTAGCCTCGTGTTCCCTTTTCTACATTGTCGTAAGTGTCCTTAATTCTCTGTTCCAGGGCGCGGTCATAAGCCTTCCTTGGGTAGAAGTCTTGCGGGTCAGGTTTTTGCATGCTCAATCTAGTGATCCTATGGATCATCGTTAGATCAACTGTAATGCATCTATATAGCCATAGGTAGTCACCATGGTAACATGAGAGCAGGAGCTTAACACAGGCATTAACCTCCTGGTGCATTCTTAAGTGTGGGATCTTCATCACGTTCAAGAGGGTGGACTGCGCGAGGTTCATATTCCATGGCTGGGGGATTATTTTCGATTTCTTCCCCTTCATCCTGGTCAGATACTTGTAAGGAGCAAACATGTTGTAATTCTTGCGGTCACCTAGGTTGAAGTCGTTGAACTTCAACACCACGATATTATCTTGCTGCGTTCTGAATGCACATATCCCCTTCGGGAGGTACGCAGTAACCATGGTGTAATCAAAGTCCCTTGGAACATTGTCATGAATCACCACGCCGACCAGAGGTGGGATGTAGTCGGGTAAGATGGTCGGGATTAACTTTGCGTTTGCTAGATTATCTTTGTGCTTGGTTCTCTTCTCTGCTGTCAATCGAGATGGTCTGGATCCATGAGTAGTCGACGGAGAGGCTTGCACCCCTCACGTCGATGAAGCTTGAATTCCTTTGGGCATCACTCTCTCAACCATCATATCAATTAAAACTTCCTCGACTGACTTCCCCACAGCGTTGAGCTCGCCCGACATGCACGCTCTCGATCGAAAAAATCGAGTGGATGGATGAGTGCTCAAAGTAATAGAATCAGTGTCGATCTTACTAATCACAACGCGGTAGTAATGGGTTCTCTTGTTAGCTCTGATACAATTCACAAAAATTTTCTCGGTGCAACAATTGACGAACTAAGTAGACATGATGTAACAGATCTTTCCAACGGATAAGAATCTTTCCATTAATGCAGTTATGTCCATTGCGGCGCGGTCCCAACTGTCCGATGGCGAGATTTATGATCATAACTGTTGTTCTAACCATTCTGGAATGTCGGTCCAATGGTTATAATGCTTCCAACGGTCATATCGCTTCACCATGGCGAAGTGCCATGGGGTGATGTTCTGATATCCCGACGAAGTTCCAATTTTGCAAATCTTCCTTCCACGAAGTTCCCTCTGGGCCCTTCTATAACTTTTCGACCTTTGCTCTCTTCTTACTGAGTTTTCTAGCCTTCTTCCCGATGATGTTTGTCTCAGTATTCCTCTTTCCATTTTGATTCTTGTTTTCTTTTGGCATAGCAGCTTCGTGCTGTTGAGATTATTTCATAGGATTAGAGAGTAATATTGCTTCTCTATCTGGGGTAGGTGCTCTACTAGTTTGTGAATATTCTTTTGTTCTTTCAACTTCATGGTCCAAGTTCTTGGTTCTAAGTAGCTTCGATCTGTTCTCATGTTCTTTAATCAAGTGTGTTATCCTCCTAGTCATTAAATATTTTAATTCCTGTTTCTTTTGTTCTAGGGCCTCCTCTTCTTTTCTTCTGGTCTGATCTTTATCGATCTAGGTTTTTCCTAATAACATAGTAAATGGAGCGTTGTTCTCAATGAATCTAACAACCTTAAAATCTTCCTATGTCGAAGCTACATGAGCATTCATAGATACCTAGGCGAGTCTTCCACATAGGGTTATCATCTTTCCCTTGAATAATCCTATTCCTCCCAATGAAGGAGTCATATCAGGCTTTCCTAAAGCTTCCCAAGTTTTTCTATCTCGGAAACGGAACCATTTGTTGGCACAGGGGCAGACCCAGGGTTCAATGCTATAACAAGGCACCAAAAAAACCCTAACTACCGGCCCTTTCGGCAACACCTACGAAGTAGATGAAGTCTCACCCGAGGTAGAGGCAGGGGTGGTTGCAGGACTCTAGTGTCTGCAACCTTAGTTGGGACACAGATCTGTGATTACAACACCTTAACAAAGCCCTTAGCAGTTACATATCGTTAATATTCAACCTTAGTTTACAACGCAGTTCAACCCTAACAACAGATCAACACAGTATTCACACAGATCCAATATAATCAAGCACTAAGCATACCAACATAGATCAGATGTAGCATTTATTCACATTATTCAGCACTAAGCTACCATATTATATCCTTCTAAGCATACATCAGTGCACTAAGCATTCAATCACATAGACAAGAGAACAACCATAAAACACATAGTAACCACAACGCAGGATATACATGGTTCACCCCCACCCTGGGGCTACATCCACCAACTCTTCTTCTTTATTTCTTTCTGTCAATATTCTAAATGCACAGAGCCATGATATCTTACTCCGCAGAGGACAGGAGATCTGTGCACCTCGCTAGATCCTCCTTCCCTAAAGTACAACACAAAGCCTTCCACAATCTCTTACAATCACTTGCACTTAGCTCTGCAACTCTCTCACAGTACACACAAATCAATGACAATTACCACTTGCACTTAGCATCACATACTTGTCCTTCCTTCGATCACATAGATCGAATTCTATCACTTAGCACACTCTGTGGTCCCTTCTTACATCACCTAGCTATCTATTTATACATTACAAAATGGGCCTAAACATGGGTAAACCCATGGGTAGACATCCCTATTCCCGTTACATAAGCCCAAAACCCAAAAATCCCTAAAAAGGGGCCGAGATCCTGCGATCTTTGCGTTGACTTGCGCTCTGTCTTCGATATCCTGTCGAAGTCCCAAAAGTAGGTCAAACATGACTAAGGATCCTCAAAACTTGGTCAAGGGCCAACAAAAATCCAAGAGGAAACTTGGACTTGGGGTCTTTTACCTTATTCAGTTCCTTATGTAGAGTATGAGAGAGAATTGTGGCCCAATTAAATATACATCTCTTTTCAACCATAATAATTAGGGAATCCAAGCATCTTGTAAATGTTGAACATCATTTCCCTATATAATCTGATGATTAAAACAATTGCATATATGTAAGAAGTTCTTAAATTGGTAGAAGGATATACACCATTATCTTTGGCCAAGAATTTCTTTCCCTCAATCCACCAGTTGCTCAATATTTTATGATAATATTTAGTTTCAACAAACTTATTTACCAGGATGTTGTCAAGTAAAACTCTAGTTCATGAAACTTGTAATATTTCTCAAGCTCACTAGGTTGAAATGACACAGTGCATCTCCCTTTCTCATTGATCAAAATCCTATTATCCAAGTTTGCATGATCTGCAATCCATCTAATCTCTTTTGAACATGGGAGAACCATTGTTCTCATAGAAACATTATGTAAACGAGACCTTTTGATATTTAAATACATATACTTATCAATTCCATATAGGTTTGTAGGGTCCATTAGTTTCTCTATCTCAGGATAACTTTCATCTCTAAATATTCTGAACATTTCTCCCAAATTTGGAAAATATGTCAAGCCTAAAGTTGAAGAAGTATATATGTAGATGGGTCTAATAAGATCTCTTTCTGCACTAATAAGCTCTTAGGTGATTCCTCTACAAGTTGTTGTTTTTTTCCATAGGCTATTTTTCTTACTTTTCAGACTTTTCACCTTTGGTATCATTCCATATCTATACCTCAATAGTTTAGATATCACACATCATTTGAATGTGTGTGAAAAAACATCGAAACAAATTTGAATTGGTTTTGGGATCCATTTGTTCAGTTAGGAAACTCACATTAAGATGATGAGTTGTTTGAATAGTCTCAAGTAGGGGATTTGATTTAAATGGCAACGAAATTAGCCTAGCCAATTCGCGGGAAGCTATTTTGAATTAAGAGGTTCTAGGGAAGAGGATTACTAGTCAGCCAAATTTTGCATAAAATAGGGCTACGGTGAATAGGGAATTGAGCCTATAGCTTTGGCAATAGAGTGTTCAATTAAGTTCAAGCAAATTTACCGTCAAACAAACAAGATCTTCTTCATAATTGGAAGACCACTAGTTTATATATTGATTTTTGCTTAATTTCATCAAAACAATGTAATTTCAATAAATTCAAGGTTAAGCACAAGAATATGCGCAAAGAATAAGAATCTAGGTGAAGTGAAATGACAGTAGTAATCTGTGCAAAATTTGAGTTGAGATATTGGTTTGAAGCTCCATGAACTTCAAATGCACAAGAAAATAAAATTTCTATGACAATGTGAAGCTTAGCCAGGATTTTGTATGTTTAAATTGAATGATAGGTCCGTTAATAATTTCAAATTCAAATCATGAGATTTTGAAGAATTCGTTGATTATCAAATCATGCAAAGGATCCAAACAATAGTTGTCATAATTGCAAGTCCAATGGTCCCCCACTCAATTTTGAAACGAAGAGTTTGTATGCTATGAAAAGTAACTGAAACACTAACGGATGGATTTTGAAATTGTAACACAGATCCAATTAAAATACAAATTTGAATGAGTTTTCACTCCCACCCGATCAACTCAAAAACTTCCCTTACTTTCAAAAAGTATCTCATCAACTCAGAAACTTCAAATAAGAAGACTTTGAATTCACTTATAAGTTTATTGAGAGGGCAAAAAACAGTTTAGGAATTAGCTTATAATTGAAATTCAAAAACACTTCTAAGTACAAAAACTTTAATGTTTTCAAGAAACCTTCAATTGTTGAAAATGCAAAGTAAGTACGAAAAGCACGAATTCCAAAGAATTCAAAGAGATATTGAAACCAAACTCAAAACTTGTTCTTTTTAGAAGAGAAGTGCATTTAGGAGGAAATGCAAAACAAGTGAAAGACAAAATGGGGTGTCCCCAAGTTCTACTAATTTGGGACTTGTTGGGACCTCAACACCACCATGGGAAACCACATGGGTCGACGAGGGTGGTCTTCACCAAGTTCATTTGATTTGAGGTCTGAATTCATATGTCCTAATCTCATCAAGGACATGTACAAAAAACAACATATTAGATTGCTTTAATACCACTGATTTAGGTTATATGGAGAAGCAAAATGCAAATAGAAAGGTAGACATAATCATAGAGAATCAATACATAGAGCATAGTAATACAATGAAACTCAAATTCTATTAATGAACAAAATGGAAAAAAACACTGCAACATGTAAAGAAAACATAACTAGCTAGAATGACAATAGCGTATCTCTAAAGAGAGATGTGTCGGCTATGCTCATTTGCAAGAATAACATTATAAGAGGTTGAAATTGTCTTTTAACATAAAGTATAGAATCCTAAGAGGAAAAATCCCTAAAGATCCAAAACTCTAACCCTAGGAGATGAGGAGGCAAAAGAAATGTAGACCCTAAGGAGCCTACTTGATACCTGGACTTTATGGGGCCACAATCTTCACATAAAAACTATGTTTGGGGCATTTCTTGGATTGTTTCAAAACTTATTCTATATTCTATGTGTTTGGTAGGCCCCATAATCATAGATTTTGAGGTCATGTCAACTACCAAAAATGTATGGGAAATGCCCTATAAATGAATAATAAGTTCAAGACCTGTAAAACTGTAGTAGAACTACTAAGATGTGGAACCATTACGAGTTAGTGAAAAAGATGGGTGACCATTAATATCCACATGGATCAATCAAGATCTACATATTTTAACATTAATCCATATCTACATATTTTAACATATAAGCAATTTATATATCTAAAGACATCAATAAATATCTAATTATATTTTATTTTTCTTTAAAATTTAATATGGATTAACATAGATTTAGCAATTAAGATTATTAAAACTATACTTTTAAATGTGACAACGAAAGTTGATGACTTACATTAGGGGTTGAGGGAACTCATCAAGTTTTAATTAAGTTGATCAAATAATTCAAACCACTTTAAATGACTAAAAAACCATTTAAGGGTGACAAACCATTTCTATTTAACCACAAACCATTCCAATTTGGCCAAAAACTTGAACATGCATATACTATTTAAAAAAATATTAAACTTAAATGTATATACTATTGACAATAAATAGGTTGTACTACATACTAGTTATAATGAGCCCAAAGTCCAACTCACAATAAATAGGTTGTACTACATACTAATTATAATGAACCCAAAGTCCAATTTTGTAAAGGTTCCATCAAGAGAGTCATTCTTAGAATTATTTTACTTTGATATTGTTGGTTTCCAAAATCACCATGTTAAAATTATTAACGTATTCATTTCAAATTCACCATGTTAAAATTATTAACATATTGGTTTCTAGATTCACTACGGTGGAATTATTAAAGCCAACACATTCTATATCCGCGATAAACAAACCATATTCAGTACGTTGGAATTATTAAAGCCAACACATTATATATCCATTAAAAATTATCACCAACCTCAATTATAAATAAACGATATATAACCTTGAAATCTATATCTTAAAACCTGCTTACTTTATATTACACTGACTAAAAATAATGGTAGGGAGATTTATTCTCCTCCTTGAAATATCGTACAAACAATTAATTATATTTTGACATTGACAAAGGGAATCATATTTTTATGCACCCAACAACCCCGCGGTATCATTACTTGAAAATAAATCCAAGTAAAGAAACACCGTCCACACATTTGTAATGATACACGGACAATGTGTTATGTGTAAGGTCTCCCACTACAACCAATGAGGTGAGCACGTGCATTTCTGGGGCAGATTTGGACAAACAAAGAGAAGAGTGCTAGGTTGGACAAACAAAGAGGTTTGGGTGTGAGGAGCAGTATTTTACTAAATAGATCGTGAAATCAATGTAGTTATCCTATCTTGAGACTATGATTGTTGTATTTATATGTTATAGTTGAATAAAGGGGGCATCACAATTTTGATTTGTGTAATTAGTGTCTACTTTGTTAACACATGAATTTGCCACCTGCTTCATAGGAATCAAGTAGTGATTGAGATTTATCTTCGGGAGAATTATGGTGTAAATCATGTGGCATTCTGCCCATGATTTCCACAGGAAGAATGAAAACGTTAAGGTCTGAACAGCTCAAGCACACTCAAAATCCAGTCAAAGGGTGTGTTTTCGACCCCTTGGTGAAAAAATGAAAGAAAAGAGGCTAAAAACTCACTATCGCTCCACATCACCCCGCCTCAGAGCATTTTTCTCTCGCCACATCATCATACATACATTCTGTAGCGCTATGGTGCTACGAAATTATCTAAAGCGCATACGCTATCAACCTGCCACCTGCAACACTCATATTGGTCATGGAAGAAGATTTGCAGAGCCTCGAGGCACCAGGATTGACTCGAAGAAGTCATGGGCACCGCCTAGAACATTCATGGGTGTCAGGCATCATCCCGATCCCGATGAAGGTAGTTATTGAAGATGGGGGCGATAGTTGAGACCTTGTCTCACCCCATAAATGGAAAACATGCAGAGAGCGGCCGTGAAGGCGAACTGTCCATCCGAAGCTTCCTTATGGACAGATTTTCCTGTAAAGCACATAATTGTGCCTGGCTCGCATCTAACATGAGGAGGCCTGCACAATCTGACAGAGCAGGCGTCGACTAGAAACTTTGAATGCGGGGGTCCGATCACACTCCTGGTGGTCGCAGCATTGCTGAGTATTTATAGACAGTTTTGATATTTTGTTAAGGTCGAATGGTTGAGCTAGACTCCCTGCTATTGTAATATTTTGATGAAGAACATTGGTTCTTTGGTTATGTATTTATTTTTGAGACATCTTGGTTAATCTAAGTCAGTTTTCTTACCCCATCTTATTTGCCTCTGATACTGAGAGAGTTCATGAATGACTGATTCACATGAATTGTTGTAACTGTATTATGATGAATGTTTGATTATAGTGTTGTTTTAATTTCTTTCAGTTTCTTTGAGATTTGAATTCAAGAGGATCTTGTGTTTAAGTTTTTCGTCCTTAGGCTGCTGGAAGACCTGATGTCCACGATAGACCTCTACACTCTCCTCACCAAATTCTTCCCTCTATTCACCCTTACTCCAACTTACTGGTTGAAGTTGATTCCAAACCTCAATTGCTTACGCATGCTAGTCCAGTTTTTTGAGTTAAAACGATATCATCTTGAGTCTGCGCCCATTTGACCTCTTTAAAACCAACCTGTGACATAAAACTCTGATGGGTACTGGGCTTACCTCCAACGCAATCTGGAGGTGACTTCTAGTGCTTACATACTCTCACTCGCCCATTTCCCAGTATAGTATCAGAGCTAGATTGGGCCCGATTCTCTCACGGGAGAACCCAGGTAAATGGAAGGGAAATGGAAGCATGTTGAGTAGAAGAATAGATCCTATGAGCAGGAGTACCTTCGGGGCACGATTGTGACGTGTGACACCAAGGGGGTGTTGGGATATGTCACTCTCACTTGTCTTTGGTGTGATCATATTGTGATTATTATTAAGTTTGTTGTTCATTATTAGGTAGAGTTCTAATCTCTACGAGAAGGAGTTTGTTCCTAGCTTTTAGGAGGTTGTTGAGAACTAGTTGGATTGAGAGATTTTCCCCAACTAGTTCGCTTCCTAGATTGGTGTAAGGTTGAGATATTTTCTCAACCAAATAGATCATAGCCAGACTGGGCCTGATTATCTCACGGGAAGACCCAAGTAAATGGAAAGGAAATGGAAGCACGTTGAGTAGAAGAATAGATCATGTAGGTGAGAGTAGAATGTTTGTGTGCTTGTTTGTCCATTAGGTTGAAGAAGTTGTTGCGTGGAAGGAGGACTGACCAATGAGTCGCATAAGAGAGGAGGTGCCTAGAACCTGGGCGTGGAGAAGTTGCAACATGCAACTTGAATTCCAGTGGCAAAGTCTAGATCTCTATCATTGGTCGTTGGTCGACATCCTTCTATTCAATTAACGTGCTAACCGTAGATCTTCCACATGGACTGGAAAAGTGGGCCAAGCAATCTTTGAGCCGTTGGCTAGTGCTAAATCGAGGGTTTTTGTGAGAGGGTTTGGAAAGGAAAATTGCAATGGAAATGGTGGCCTCCACCATGAAGAGATCGTCTCTCAAGGAGGGATCATTTGCTTGGAAAATTGTAGTCCTTCCATGACCACTGATGCAAAAATCCAATGGAAGATAATAAGCACCAATGGCACAATCAGATTTCCTTTCGGAAGATTTGAAAGCAATCGCTTCGGATCCACTATGCAGTTTTTCTAGGGTCCAGCGTTACAAAGTCAGAGTGTCAGGACTTTGCAACCAATTAGAGCTACTACAACATACACCCCTCCTAGAGTTCAAAATCCCAAGGAAATAAGAGGAAAGATTGGAAAGATGGCAACGCTTATGTTGACGATTATGTAAATGGTTGTCATGATATAAACATTGAGTATATTCTTGAAGCCACAAATGACGAACCAGGGATACCTACAAGCATGAATACCATGCAATTCGTGAACACCGACCTTTTCGATAACACTGTTGCCAATATCTTCGACAATTACCCTGCAACAGGGGAGGAGCAACTATTGGAGTTGTGCTTGTATGTAAACAAAGAAGAACATTGTTATAATGAGATTTGCCTCACCATTGCTATCTTTCACAGAGGGCCTTTTTCCATTTCCCTATGCAGACTTGTCATCCTTTTTTGATGAATTTAGAGCTAAAAATATACATTTTTCCACATATACGCTCCCTATCAATTATGCAAGATGCGTATACGCTGGCTGCTCCACTATAGCCCGTGTACATCGGGATTTGTGCCAAAAAATACAAAAATGAAGTCAGGTTTCCATGTCATGACAGAAGATCTCTGATCCTTGGCCTTCCACACACTGGAAACGTTTCGACTCGGCCCTTCAGTTGCATTCTGAAGGCTATAAAAGAACAATTTCGAGCTATGGAAAAGAGGAGAAAACATTCAACTTTGAGAGCAAAGTTACTCTAGAGAAATTACTTCATATTGAGTCTGCATCCCTTTGTCCTTCAAGTCTGAACGCAGTGTTCAACCCCCAAGCTCTTTCCCTATTGTTGAGAGAACCTCATTGGCTCTCTCTTGTGAACTTTCCTTTGGTGGAGGATTGAAGTGGTGGAGGCCCAGTTGGAAGGAACTTGGTTTCCTGGTTTTGAACCGTGTCGACACAGAAGTCTGTAATGTTGTCACTTCTACTGATCAATTATTAATATAAATACTCCTTTGCCGTCCTATTGGTATATTGCAAATGTATGATTATTATCCATGGGCATGTTTGTAATGTTTATTGATGGATTATGCTATCTAATGTGTTAACCCCTTTATATCATCACTATATACTTTCTATGCTCATTTGTTAAGAACTTATTGCAGGTATAAAGCTTTGGGTCAAAGTGCTCAATGGTGGAACATCATCAAACGTTGGATTGAGGTAGGCCTATTTCTTATCTTGCACATTAGTTTATATAGCATATGTTGGAATTGAGTTGATTTCTGTAGTCATACCTGTCTGTTGTGGTTTACCCTTGGCCATAGAGAGTTTTCCCCTTGTAACAAAATTGGCGACTCCACTGGGGAGAGATCTTCCTTCTAAGGGTTGAAGTACTTTTTCTTCCTGCATTGCTCTTTTTCCTTTATGTTTTTTGTCATATCACTACTTGATAGATTATGTTCACTCCGGGTCTGAGTTTTCAACCTTCTTTCCTTTTCCTGGCCTTGTTTTAAAGCATATACGCTCCTTTTGCCTAGACAGTCGCGTATACACGCATGTTGTCTTACTGCAGGATGCATATATATGCCTTATTCTCCTGAACATCTGCGTATACCACTTCCCTTTGCTTGTTTGCTTGGTTTAGTGATTGTTGGGTGAGTTTTTGGGATTGGCGAGCCTTCTTAGGCCTCTGTAGTACCTGTTGAGTTTCTCTAGGTTGACAGGAAACATGTTGGGAGTTGAATTTTTGGGCGTAGTCTTTCTCTTTGTTTTTCATCCTTGTTGTCCTTGAACCCTGGGCTGTTTGCTTGGCGGCTTGGTATTCTGCTTGAGTTATTTCATTTATACACAGTAGAATTTATATATCAGGTTTCTTTACAGTCCATGCATTTTCTCTTTAATATATTGAAAATACAAAAAAAATAGGCATTTTGCATTGGTTAACATTTTTGTCTTTGAGCCTTTATCATTAGCTTAGTTCATTTAGCGAAATATTGCATTTTACTTATGAATTGCAGAGTTGAAATTGAAAATTGCACTACTTTTATTAGCATATCATTCATTGAAGAGTTAAAGATAGACTTTGCATTATATTCATATTCATTTTCTTGCAGAGTCATAACATCATGAGTTTTGCTTCCATACCTTTTTGAGTAATCACTACCAATAAAATTTATGCTTTAAACTAAAATTTATTAGTCACAATTTTATTTTTTAGGGTGCACAAACTAGTCTAGGATTTAGTGCCTTGGAATAGGATTTTGTGAGTAAACTTCTCCAAGGCAATTAAATCAACATATGTGTCTGAGACAGGAAGTTGAGAAGTCCATTGTATAATTGGTAATATCAGGAGGCTCTGCTCACACCGAAGTTAATCACAAGGTCGCGTGAAGTTAGTTGAAGGGATAACCCCTGGATACTCACCTAGCATCATAGATATTTCTGTGGATTTATTCGTATTTGGGGATCTTGCTAGTACCCATACCTCTGTGAGAGGAAGTTATTTCAAGGTTTTGGGCTTTGCTACCCTGCCCATACGGTGATCCGGACTTACGACTACTCGCTTGTGCATCGGTTATACAGTGGTTTATTAGTTGCTTGACGTAGGTATCTCATAGGTTACTTGTAGGGGTTATTCTGCTTGTATCTTGGGTCAAATAGGGGTCGGACATCACACAACCTTTATGGAGGATTACTTCTCTAGGGGTTTCTGACCAACTGGTTGTTAAGCCCACGAGGGCCCCTATAACTGATTCTGTTACCTCCAAACTTTAGCAGGGAGTCTCAGGTCTCTCTTGGATGAGACATACCTTCTTTAGCGAGGGAGGCCACCCAACCACTTTAGCCCATTTCAATGCATATTGGCCGTTTGAATTTTTGGTATGTTCTTTGACTACTAGTTGGCCTTAGGATATATTTTTATTTTGTAGAGTCATAAGTCGTCATGGAGTCGGACCAGCTTCCTTGCCGGTCTCATCGATTGTTACAGTTACCACTGGTTTTCGAGTTCTTACCTTATAAAAGGCGTAGAGTTATCAGGCATGGTACACACACATTCACCTTTCAGAATTTTGGTTCCACAAGGATGAGTACCGTGTCCAGTCTTCAGAACACTGGGAGTTCTTCGACTCCCATACCCACTATAATTAATGGTACCCCTTCGACTCCTGTATCTACTACAGTTGCAGGGTCGGAGGCTTATACCAGTACTATGGATCGTCTTGTAGTTAATGCTTCATCTCTTGCCTTGAACCCTTTTGGGGGTTTAGGACACTCGCCGGGTTACAATGTTCAATCCATCCCTATGGATTCTAATCCATTTTATTGTGGTTTGCCTAACTTCACGTCGCAGTTTTCGACTACCATCCCAGCTGGTGGCCCTAATGCTAGCTTTGGACTTGGGGGCACTACACCTCCTTACACTCCTTTTCCGTTTGGTGGTTCTCATATTCCCCAAACGAATCCTAATATAGGAAATGCCTCTTTTCATAACCCTAGATCTAATCCTTCTACGGTTGGATGGAACAACCCAACTGGTAAACAAGTTCCACCCTACATCCCTATCCCCTCGGTGTCGATTCTGACCAATACTTTTGGTATGACAAATCCACTTCAATCCTCTAGATTCCCATCTGGAGGAGGTTAGTCTTACACTTTGGGCAACCCCCAACCCGGATCCAATCCGGTTGGGGGCAATTTTCACAACCCCTAGCTTAGATCTAATCCGGCTGGGGGAAATTTTCATAACCCTTATCAGAACATTCCTACTGGGATGATGCCCAATCCATCTTATACGAATCAGCCGGGAGGAGGGCCTTACAATTCCAGACAAGGTATTGGTCCTCACTAGAACCCTGGATGGAATGCAGTTCCTAACGCACAATCATTCGCGGGAGGATGGGGTCAGGTGTCGCAACCCTGTCTTCCCTTTATGGCCACGCTTAATCTGCCAGACTTGTCTAAATTAATGAATGACCCGGTGAATCATGATCCCACATGGCCTCTTGTCCCTACCAAACTTTCGTCAAACATTCCAAAGTTTGAAGGTAAGAATGGTGAGGACCCTGGCGATCACGTCACTACTTTTCACCTTTGGTGCTCATCGAATTATCTGAACCATGATTCTATTAGATTACGATTGTTTCAACGCACTCTCATTGGAGTTGCATCACAATGGTACATTGAGCTACCTAGGGGGACATATGGGTCATTTCATCATTTGGTGCTAGGCTTTCTCAACCACTTTCAACTACCCATTCGTTACGATGTTGGCCTCAAACGTTTGTCTACTCTACGCCAGGGTATCGCCACTCACATCTCGGACCATATCCAGGAATGGTGATGTCGACCCCTTCTGACCCTCGGGCCGAAGTCCACTCTCAGGATCGTTCAATTACTCCTCCGAGCTGAATTAGCTCTTTTGATTCCCTGCTGGAATCTCAATTTCCCGATCCACAGGTCCTTCTTCTTGTCTCACGGTCTTCTGTACACGACCATGAAATTCGGGTTTCGGGACTCACAGAGTTCTGATGTCGAGAAACTCTGTCCCCTTGATCTCCCGAACACCGAAATGTTGAATTGGCTTCAATCAACAATGAGCCCCTGGGCTATGTCTTGGTCCTTGCGACTCTACTCCATATGACCTCAGTCCTATTCCCTTCGAGACTTATAAATGCGAGAGCCCGATCTCTTGTCAACAGAACTCCCGAATTCCTGATTTTTGATTTGCCGAAATGGCCTTTGTCGCATTAGCCCCTCCTGGATATGCCCTGATCCATGTGACCACTCCTCATAAGACCTCCGTCCTATTTCAGGGTTTCCCAGTGTGTAACTCCCGGTTCCTTGTCCTTTTGACTCCCGAAATGCCGATACCCAGAATGCCGAAATGCTATTCTCCCCGGGTCTTCTCCTTTCACGATTTCGGAATTCCAAATGCCGAAATGCATAGATGCCTTGTCCTCAGGATCTCCGGAATGACGATATTCGAAATCCCAACATGCCCTTTTCTCTGGTCTTTCACCCTTCGCGCTTTCAGAGTTTCAAACACCGAAAGACCTCTGAGTCCTTACCCTCGGAACTCTCGAAGTCCCGAACCCCAATACGCCAACTTGACACCTGCTGGAAATCCTTTTGGGATTTCGCGTCTCAAGTTCTCCAGATGCAAGACTCCTTCTTACCTCTGCTCCTTCTCACTTCTGGTATCCGAATCCCCGAAGTACTCTTCCTTTCGGGACTTTCCCCGAAATCCTGGATTGCTGCCATGTGTCCTCCCTCAGATGGACGGTCCTCGTCGTTTCGCGATTTCACAACTTATGACCCCCTGTGACACAATCTCCTCTGTCAACTTGAATCTCCAGTAACCGAAACCCCGGTGGACTCTCGATCTCCGCCACGTGTCCTCCACGGATGGACGGTCCAGATCGTTTAGGGACTTCGCCAGGTGCGAATTCGAAAGAAAAAAAAAATCCTTCCTCTGTGTTTCCCAGTGTTTGATTCCCCGAAGTGGGTGATCTCATGACACGTGTCCTCCCTTAGATGGACGACTGTGATATTTTCGCTATTTCGAGACTTTCACCGTGGAGTGTCCTGACCTTCGTCAACAAGACCTCCGAAATCCCAATGTGCTCACTCTTTTGGGACTTTCGTGTCCACTACTCTGTGAGTGAGGGTTTAAACCTCATGTAGCTCTCGACAGATCTGACGGCTATCGGTTATTTTGAGCGAGATCCAACGGCTCAGAATCTCTTATGTTCTGCGCGCTCCTCCACTGCTCCCTGGACGTGGAAACTTCAACGGTCCAGATCTCTTCGGCTGATCCGACGACAGTTGTGCTCCTCCTGAGCTTACGTGCTTTCTTCCTGGCTTGGAAGAATTCTCCAAGTGAAAAATGCCTCAACCTTTGCTCCTCTCCTCTGCGAACTCTTTACCTTGAGTCTCGCCTGCGTACATGAAAACTCTCTCCCTCTTGAGCTTTCCTATTACTCAAAGTCGTAAGGAACTCGATCCTTTTACCCTTTTTTCTTCAGATGGAGAATCTGATGCCCTCCTGGCACTCCTCAGCCCAAGCAACCTCTTGCTGAGTCTGCAGGGTGTTCAACAACCCTGTGAAGATCCTTCTCCTTGGACTCTTCTTCAAATCCAGAACTCAAGGAGTTCTTCCTGTGCTCTCTGACAACTACTCAATGCCCTCCTGGCAGAGTGTCTAGAATCCTCAGTGATTCTGACTTCTGTTGAACTCACAGCAGAGTTCTTCCTCAACACTCTGTGCCTATGCTCAATTCCCTCCTGGCAGAGCCTTACATAACTCCTCAAAGATTCTATCTCCTTACTGTGTCTTCCTCTACATAGTCTTGCCTCCAAGGTGTTCAGCAACCTTGTGGTCTTCCTCTGAGCTAACGATTTTAGCTACTGTGCCCTCCTGGCACGCCTTTGTCTGAACCCACAGAATTCAGAAATGCATTCTCTATGCACGACTATCAGAACCCACAACGTTCTGTCACACCCTCCTAGTGTGAAGCCTCAAAGATCTCTAACCCTGAAATCAAACAATCCCTGCAAATGCATTATTAACATACATCTACAGCATACAAAGAACACACGTAGACATTCATTCAACACATAAATACTTGTAGGAAAAACTGATTATGTTTGTATTAATAAAAATGCCTCTTTACAAAGGTGTTATGAGCACGAACTTCAACAGAGTCTCGGCTCCTTCTCAACTCTCTCTGCATACTACTTCTATGCCTTCTTTGCTACTTTGCTACCAACTACTTTCCCTTTTTTTTTCAAAAGAGATTCAAAGATCTTTTACATGAGGGGGCTCTTCGAGCTCTTCCCTCCAATCTACCTACCCTATTCAATTACATTAAATGGGATGTCTAGTCCAGAATCAGATCTAGATTTCAGCCTTACAAACATTCAAGGCTCCCTACAGCTATGCCTGTACAAAGCGCGACTTTACGGCTCAACAACTTTACATTCATTTAATTACATTCAAATTCAAATTTGAAATGAGGCTTGCACCTCTCTTCATTGGATGCGTGCGCTGACGTGGGCTGGCTGGCTGGCTGATTGACATGGAGAGATGCTCCTGCATCATACTCATCAGCTGCAAAATTCATGAGCTCCTTCTCATGAGCTTCCCATCTCAGCTGTTGAAATCCTCCTGGATCCCAAACAAATTCCTGGAGCTGTTCATCTGCTCCATCTCTCTGTTGCTACTGCCTTTGCTGCTGCTGTTGCTTTTCTGCCCAGCTTCTCCTTGCTGGCAGTCTCTGCTGACTCTACCATCAGCCTCCTGATCTTCTCGATCACTTCGTCCAGCTGCTCCAGTGGCTTTCTCTGTTCATGCAGTCTCCTCTGCTGCAAAATTTTTCTACAGATGGACAGATCACAATGATCTCCCATGCCATCCTCTTCATCTGTTCCCAACCTCATCTGTTAGATGTGGATACCCTGCACTATCACCCTTCTCTCGAGGGCTTCAATCTGTTCACACAGATCAACAAAGCTCATGTTGTCTACTTCTTCTTCTTCTGCTTCTGCAAGCTCCAATGCTGTAGTCTTTTCAGCTTCCTGGCTGGAAGTATTGAGCCACTCCTCAAAATGCTCATCTTCTTCTTCTTCTTGGGAAGCTTCTAACACCTACTCCAATTCTTCTTTGACAGTTGCAGCTGTCTGTCTTTCTACTGTTGTCGCTCTTCCATCAACAACACAAATCCTCGCCTCAACTGGGCTATGTGGCAGGAATATTTGAATTCCTCCAATCATTAGAAGATTCCTCTGATCTTCCTTCTATGTCAGCTACATCTGCTGATCCAAATCCATCCATGAGCTCATCTACTCTGTCATCTCCTCGGGCTGATCTAAACTCACCTCTGAGTTCATGAGACTCTCAAACAGTCCCATTTTTGTTCCCATGCCCACCTGGAAAATTGGAAACTTTTTGCTGCCCTCCTGGCAGTCCATGAGATCCCGCAGTGACCTCACCTCATTTATCTTCTGGCAACGTGAAATTCCCTGGCTGTCCTCTTGACAGTCCGTGAGATCCTGCAGAAATCTCAACTCCTTGCCCTTCTGGAAATTGGGAATTTCCTAGCTATCTTTCTGGTAGTCCTTGAGATCTTCAGGTGATCCCAATTCATCCTCAGCATGACTGAGATTTCTCCCAGTCTTTGGTTCACATACCTGAACTACTTCCTCTGGTTCGTTGAGATTTTCAACATGCCTCAACCATCCTCTTAACAACCTACACTGTCTTCTAGCCATCAACTCCTTGACTAGCCATTTTTCTTTCGTCTTCATGGGCCATTCATATACCCATCTCGATTTGGCATTTTGTTGCATCCCAAATTCAAGTTCATCCATCCTTGCCCTGATCTCGGCAAGCTCCTTATCCCATTCAGCTCTACTTATCAGCTATGGGTCCTTCCTTCCAGCACTCGTATAGCCTTTAGTAGCCATCTTGTTGTTCCTATCTTCCCTCTTGGAAAACCTGTTGTTACTCTGGAACAATCATCTATAGAGTCTTCAACACTCTGCTTTCTTCTCCTCGCTTTGATACCACAACTGATGTGTATCAGAGTGCTCCTTCGCCTCCAGCTTCCCTTGCCTGAAATCTACAGACAAGATTCATGCTCTGATACCACAACTGGTGTGTATCAGAGTACTCCTTTTCCCTAGCTTACTCTGCCTGAGATATACAGACAAAATCAGGCTCTGATACCACAACTGATGTGTATCAGAGTACTCCTTTTCCCTAGCTTACTCTGCCTGAGATATACAGACAAAATTAGGCTCTGATACCACAAATGATGTGTATCAGAGTACTCCTTTTCCCTAGCTTAATCTGCCTAAGATATACAGACAAAATCAAGCTCTGATACCACAACTGACGCTGAACCCTTCTGACCCTCGGGCTGAAGTCCGCTCTCAGGATCGTTCAATCACTCCTCCGAGCTGAATTATCTCTTTTGATTCCCTGCTGGAATCTCAATTTCCTGATCCACAGGTGCTTCTTCTTGTCTCACGGTCTTCTGTACACGACCATGAAATTCGAGTTTCGGGACTCACATAGTTCTGATGTCGAGAGCCTCTGTCCCCTTGATCTCCCTAACACCAAAATGCCGAATTGGCTTCAATCAACAATTAGCCCCTGGGCTATGTCTTGGTCCTTGCAACTCTACTCCATATGACCACAGTCCTATTCCCTTCGGGACTTATAAATGCGAGAGCTAGACCTCTTGTCAACAGAACTCCCTAATTCCCAATTTTCGATTTACCGAAATGGACTTTGTCGCATTAGCCCCTCTTGGCTATGCCCTGATCCATGTGATCACTCCTCATAAGACCTCCATCCTATTTCGGGGTTTCCCGGTGTGTAACTCCCAGTTCCTTGTCATTTTGACTCCCGAAATGCGGATACCTGAAATGCCGAAATGCTATTCTCCCCGGGTCTTCTCCTTTCACGATTTCGGAATTCCAAATGCCGAAATGCATAGATGCCTTGTCCTCAGGATCTCCGGAATGTCAATATTCGAAATCCCGACATGCCCTTTTCTCCGGTATTTCACCCTTCACTCTTTTGGAGTTTCAAACACCGAAAGACCTCTGAGTCCTTACCCTCGGAACTCTCGGAGTCCCGAACCCCGATACGCCAACTTGATGCCTGCTGGAAATCCTTTCGATATTTCGCGTCTTGAGTTTTCTAGATGCAAGACTCCTTCTTACCTCTACTCCTTCTCACTTCCGGTATCCGAATCCCCACAGTACTCTTCCTTTCTGGACTTTCCCCAAAATCCTGGATTGCTGCCATGTGTCCTCCCTCAGATGGATGGTCTTCATCGTTTCGCGATTTCACGACTAATGACCCCCTGTGATACAATCTCCTCTGTCAACTTGAATCCCTGGTAACCGAAATCCCGGTGGACTCTCGATCTCCACCACGTGTCCTCCACGGATGGACGGTCTAGATCGTTTTGGGACTTCTCCAGGTGCGAAGTTGAAAGAGAAAAAAAATCCTTCCTCTGTGTTTCCCGGTGTCTGATTCCCCGAAGTGGGTGATCTCGCGACACGTGTCCTCCCTCAGATGGATGGCTTCGATCTTTTCTCTATTTTGAGACTTTCGTCGTGGAGTGTCCTGACCTTCGTCAACAAGACCTCTGAAATCCCGATGTGCTCACTCTTTTGGGACTTTCATGTCCCCTACTCTGTGAGTGAGGGTTTAAACCTCATGTAGCTCTCGACAGATATGACGACTGTTGGCTATTCTGAGCGAGATCCAATGGCTCAGAATCTCTTCTATCCTGTGCGCTCGTCCACTGCTCCCTGGACGTGGAAACTTCAACGGTCCAGATCTCTTCAGCTGATCCGATGACAATTGTGCTCCTCCTGAGCTTACGCGCTTTCTTCCTGGCTTGGAAGAATTCTCCAAGTGCAGAAGGCATCAACCTTTTCTCCTCTCCTCTGTGAACTCTTTACCTTGAGTCTCGCCTGCGTACATGAAAATGCTCTCCCTCCTGAGCTTTCCTATTACTTAGAGTCATAAGGAACTCGGTCCTTTTACCCTTTTTTCTTCAGATGGAGAATCTGATGCCCTCCTGGCACTCCTTAGCTCAAGCAACCTCTTGCTGAGTCTGTAGGGTGTTCAACAACCCTGTGAAGATCCTTCTCCTTGGACTCTTCTTCAAATCCAGAACTCAAGGAGTTCTTCCTATGCTCTCTGGCACCTACTCAATGCTCTCCTGACAGAGTGTCTAGAATCCTCAGTGATTCTGACTTCTGTTGAACTCACATCAGAGTTCTTCCTCAACACTTTGTGCCTGTGCTCAATGCCCTCCTGGCAGAGCCTTACAGAACTCCTCAGAGATTCTGTCTCCTTACCGTGTCTTCCTCTACACAGTCTTGCCTCCAAGGTGTTCAACAACCTTGTGGTCTTCCTCTGAGCTAATGATTTCAGCTACTATGCCCTCCTGGCACGCCTTTGTCTGAACCCGCAGAATTCAGAAATGCACTCTCTGTGCACGGCTATCAGAACCCACAGCGTTCTGTCACACCCTCCTAGTGTGAAGCCTCAAAGACCTCTAACCCTGAAATCAAACAACCCCTGCAAATGCATTCCTAACATACATCTACAGCATACAAATAACACACGTAGACATTCATTCAACACATAAATACTTGCAGGAAAAACTGATTCTATTTGTATTAATAAAAATACCTCTTTACAAAGGTGTTCTGAGCACGAACTTCAACAGAGTCTCAACTCCTTCTCAACTCTCTCTGCATACTACTTCTATGCCTTCTCTGCTACTTTGCTACCAACTATTTTCCCTTTTTTTTTTCAAAAGAGATTCAAAGCTCTTTTACATGAGGGGGCTCTTCGAGCTCTTCCGTCAAATCTACCTACCCTATTCAATTACATTGAATGGGCTGTCTAGTCTAGAATTAGATCTAGATTTCAGCCTTACAAACATTCAAGGCTCCCTACAGCTATGCCTGTGCAAAGCGTGGCTTTATGGCTCAACAACCTTACATTCATTTAATTACATTCAAATTCAAATTTGAAATGAGGGTTGTGCCTCTCTTCATTGGATGAGTGCGCTAACGTGGGCTGGCTGGCTAGCTGATTGACATGGAGAGATGCTCCTGCATCAAATGGCGTAGGCGGAAACAGTTGATTAAGACTCCTATACCCCCGACCTTTCTTCTAGAATGGTTACTAAAGTCTTTTCACACTCCTATCTCAAAGGACATTGCTACTTCCGAGGTCTTCAGAAAGGAAGAAGCTATCTTCAGAGCCCAACAATTAGATTTGATATATGCTCAATATGGGATGTTATATCACCTTCTTCCAGATGCACCGCAACCAAATCACGATCCTAGACAAAATCCCGGACCTCATGTCGATGGCATTGTGGGGTCCACCAATGTAAAGTCCATAGACTTGGCAACGAAGTTTTCCAGAGGACCAACTTCATCTGCATCCTCCAAACCCACCCAATCGACAGAGGTACATTCCGTGTAGTCGCCGAAGAACCCAACTAGTGACCAACAATCAGATGGGAATAAAAGGAAAGTTTGAAATAATCGTAAGGGTGGGAAGAATAATAATAAACCCAAGGACAAATATAATAATGGGAAACAAAATTATAATGCTGGAGAGGGCAAGAAAGAGAAACATAAGGTGAAGTTTCCTTGTAAACTTTGTACCGACGACCACCTTACACATTTATGCCCCAAAATCGCGGAGGCTGTGAGACTTTTAAACCTACCACCCGCTGTGATGACAGATCCATTCCCACACAATCAACACTTAGCCTCGAGCTCTTCGAATGCCGGAAATTCTCCCGGTGGAGGTCAAAACCCACCATCGCAAGATGGCGACCGTGCTTGTATCAATATGGTCGACGCAAAAATCGATGTAGCCACCCATTCTCAAGATTATATCTCTTCAAAAGCTAGTACTGGCCTAGAAGCTCCTCCTCCCCCTCCGGAGATGAACCTACAGATTGAGAAACCAGAGCCACCGCCCCATATTCTGAAAGGAGTACTCAAACACTCTACTCACAACCCTAATGCTAGAGCCGCCCAAAACTACTCTATCGATGAGGATCTGGGCCAAACACCTTCTTCGATGTCATCTTTGGAGGTACT
>SNQJ01S0029499.1:10426-23721 GCA_010110895.2 Picea sitchensis | reverse complement strand
GCCTATAAAATATTGAGAGGCTTATGGTTTTGTGAAAAGATGTATATTTTTTAAGAAGATATATCAACAATGAATCACTTATTTATCTAATGTATTCATATTATGATCATAATTGAGTAATTTAGAACAACACCTTATAATATCTCAAAGAGGTATGAAAAGGGTTTTTGTTGGTGCATCAAAACTGCACCCATTTCATTTCTAGAAGCATCCATTTCAATATCAAAGGATTTTTTAATGTAAGTAAGTCAAGGATATGAAAAAAAAATCATGGACACTTAATCCTTTTGAATTTTCTCTACTAGACATGTTCTCAACTAAAATAGGCTCAATCATAGTTCAATGCATTAAGAAGGTATACAATGTGGAAAAAGTTGGAAAAAAAAAATCTTGGATAGTTCACCATTTTATTGAAACTTCATAAGGAATGGATGTTCTTTAGTGGTGGTGTAGCACCCCCACTACTAAACTCAACAATTTAAATTGATACTTGTTAAACTAAATGCATTCATAATTGACAAAAATTCCCATGCATCTAACAACATTTTAAAAAACATGAATGCATCCAATTCTACATACATGAAACAACATATAAGTACTCAAGAACATAGAGTAAAATGCAAAACAAATTGAACCCATAATTAGAAATAGAGGATAGAACAAAAAAACACTTTCTTTGTAAGAAAATGTGCAACCAGCTGCGGAGGACATATGTTCCACCCAACCATATAATTGTTGCTTCAAATATCAATAACAAGTCACCCTCGAGTTGGGGCTAGGAATCCAAAAGAAAGGATTTCTCCTAAGAGTGTCTACTATCCACTCTCAACCCAAAATAACCCACAACGAGATAATTTCCTACAACCATCCCAATCCACCATCTCTCTTTCCCCTCAACCTGCACAACCTAAGGAATGTTATCCCATTCTCCACCACATAGTTCCTCGGGATATCCCACTTCTCTGCACAGATTCAAAACAAGTTAGAAATGAAATATCTCTTGTTGAGGACTCCAGGGATTCCAATTGCAATAGCAAAAGGTCACACCATCAAGCTCACTGGATATTGCATAGAAATATCACTCTATAGGCCTAACAACCTAATTATTCATGCAATTACATCTCCAACAAGATGCCCAAAAAAAACACTATGGCTCTCTTCAATCTCCAACATTCAACACACTCTTGTTGTCCCAAAAAATTCTTGTAAAATTTGCCTACAATACCCATTAAAATTTCCTTTTACCCATGCATGTTGACTCTCACATTCTCCATGTTGATTGTACTCAGCCCCATTCTCTCAATACATATGTGAGCTGACTTTTCACGCCAAGCCTCTTACATCTATTCAATGATTGGGGCTTTGATACACTCAAAAAGAAAAATATAAGGTTCATACAAAACCAATAATTTTAGAAAATGCATTGGGGATTAATACACATGAATAATTCCCCCCCTATAACCCCTCTCTTATGGAAACTTATCCCCCATGACTTTGTCTATTTCCATCTTGAGTCGGAGATAAATTTTGTTTTATTATTTTGATATATAATGCTTACTTATTACATCATTGGGCTTGTGGCCATACATCGTATATAATTAAACATAGCTAAAATGGGGATTAAAAATGGGGATGTTATAGGTGGCTAGCTAATAATGGATGAAATTGTTTCCAAATCAATGCTTAGTCCATCTTGGTCACATGGAATCCAATATACACAAGTGATAGTATCATGAACATATACTTGTGTATGTTTGAAAACATTTGAACACATGCTTTTTACCAAGTGCTCCATTGTGGATTTGTTTCCTTTGCCTCATTGTTCACCTTTTTCTTCTACTTCTTGTTCCATATAGTGTTTACCCTTTACTTCATTTAGTGTTTGGTCTTATTTCCTTTTGGCTTGTCTTGGAAACCATATTTTTTCGGTAGGTGTAAGGATGAAAATTGCAAATATTCAATACCACTTGTGTCATGGAAGTGGGAAACCCAAAATTCATTCAATTTATCCTCACTTCTTCCTTGTGAACTAACAAGATTTCCAATTTGGACTTGCACACCGTCTCAAAAAAATTTAGTGGTGACCAATTCCTCTCCTTATTTTTCATTTTTGTTGTGTTTTTACTAAGCACTCCCTTGTGGTTTCATTTCCTCCACCTCGATGTGCACCTTCATCTTCCGCTTCTCATTTTGCATGGTGTTTTCCTTGTGTTTTATTTAGTAATTAGTCTTCTTTCCTCATGTCTTGTCTTGGCAACTACATATTTTTAGTATGTATATTCCATGCCACTCATCTCATGGAAGTAGGAGACAAAAAATCATTAAAGGTCTCATCACTTCTTCATTGTGAATAGGTATGCTTGCTAATTTGGGCTTGTAATTCATCTCAGAAACGTTAAGTGTTGACCAAGACCTTTCCTTATTTTTCAATTTTGTTTTCTTTTTACCAATATCTCCCTTTTGGTTTCCTTCCCTTCATCTCAATGTTCACCTTTGACTGCCTCTTCTCATTCCACGTGGTCTTTTTCTTCGGTTATGTTTAGTGTTTGGTGTTATTTCCATATGGCATGTCTCAACAAACCCATGTTTTTGGTAGGTGTAAGGATCGTGGCTCAAAAATATCACATGCCACATGCCATTTGTCTCATGGAAGTCGGAAACCCTAAATTTGTTCAATGTCTCCTAATTAGTTCTTCCTTGTGCATGAATGGACTTGCAAGTCATCTTAAAAAAATTAATTGGTGACCAAGACCTCTCCTTATTTTTATTTTCTTTTTACCAATCATTCCCTCGTGGTTTTGTTTCCTCCACCTCGTTGCTCTCCTTTGTTTTCTAACTTTTCATGGTGTTTTCCTATGTTTTGTTTAGTGTTTGGTATTATGTCCTAGTAACTTGTTTCAACAATCACATCTTTTTTGGTAGGTGTGAGGATGGATGATTGCCAATATTCCATGCCACTCATCTCATGGAAGAGGGAAACCCCAAATCCATTCAATGTCTCCTTGCTTCTTCCTTATGCATGAGTGAGGTTGTCAATTTGGCCCTACAAGTCATCTAAAAATATTTAAGTGGTGATCATTTCCTCTCCTTATTTGTCATTTTTGTTTTGTTTTTCCCAAGTGGTCCCTTTTGGTTTTGGTGTCTCTAAGTGTGTCTTCCTCTTCTCGTTCCGCATGATGTTTTCCTTATGTTTCATTTAGTGTTTGGTATTATTTCTTTGTGGATTGTCTTGGCAGCTACATTGTTTTGGTAGATGTGAGGATGATGACCTGAAAATATTCCATGCCACTTGTCTCATGGAAGTGGGAAACAAAAAATTTGTTCAAGGTCTCCTCACTTACTCCTTGTGCACAAGTGGGCTTGCAATCCATCTTAGAAAGGTTAAGTGGTGGCCAAGACCTCTCCTTATTTGTCATATTTGTGGACCAAAACCTTTAATTTGTTTATTGTTTGCTCTTCTTGCCTTGTAGCTTGTCTTGAAAACCCCATATTTGTTTTTGGTGGTTCAAGATTATGACATTACATAATATTTAGTTTTATACTTGAGAAAGAATTGAATGAATATCAATGTCTCCTATAGGCAACTTAGAGCTTTCCTAATTTTCGATAAACACTTAGCAAGATTTATAGTTTATTTTGTTTTGCAAATGTCCAAGTTATTTATGAGAAATAAATTATAGCGTTGTTGTGTTTCCACATATTTGCATTGAAGAAACTCGAGAGCCATCTCCACATCCTGTAGGAAAATAACCCCATACTAAGGTATCATGTGTCAAGTTAAATATGCTTTTAATATGTTATCTTGTTTTGGTTATTTTTCATGTTTCTTATTAATCTAACATATTATAAATGTGCATGTAGGTCCCATCATTATTATTTAGTTCACCAAGTCCATCTTTCTCGATTCTATAAAGGGGTTTTGTCACTACCCATCCATACACTATGGATGCACCTATGTACCCTAAACCACTCTACCCTACCACAACCCCTTATTCCATCCACCATTGCATCTATTATAGTTATATCTACAATGGTTGCATTTATAATTTTTGCAAATACATCCACCCTATCCTTCATTAGTTCATGGAAGCATGTTATCATTACTGGATGAATTACTATCCAACATGAATGAAATTGATTTAAGATATTTTGTTTTTTTGTTTTTTTCCAAGTGAAAACTTTTCTTAAATGGAAAAAAATAAAAAAATAAAAAGTTTATATTTCTAGACATTTGATCTCCTCGACGCACAATATATCAAAAATTAGTATACATTTACATTGATTACAAAAGAAAAAAAATCATTAATATATGTCATTAGTCCCCCAAAAAGTGACCAATAAACATGAGGAGCCCATATAGTAAATTGGCTAAACTAGCTATGGTTAAACTAGCTAGAGTTTCCTTATCATGTGACTAAGAAATGTTACGTTGTTTTGAAAGAAAATACTGCAATTATTTTCATGGAATTAACTTTGATACCATAACAACATTAATTCAACGAGTTCAATTGCATAGACGAACACATGTGATTGTCTTATAAATATTCTAATATGAGGTTTCATTGCAATATATATATTACAACATCAACAGTTTAACTCAGATTGTAGTAACTGAATTACCTTGAGGGGAAGCCAATTCACCCAGCCTAATAGGTCGAGAAAAAGTGTATCAAGTTACCGGTCATAGGACAATGTCTAACCACTAAACTAACATCATCCCATGGGGAAAACTGATTTACTATTGCATCTAAGACTGACATAGTTTAAACTAGACAATATATACTTTAAAGTGACAAGTGGGAAAATAGAATCTAAAAATCCAACTGACCATGCAGAGAGACACCTGTGCCAATCAAGTTGTGGGATTGTAGTGTGGCCACACTTCCCGGAAGGTGGATTTGAGCATCAGATTCGTGTCTGGTGTTGATTCCTCCTCTGTATTCCTTTGCGCATTTGGTACCAGGATCTGTTATTCATTCTCGAATGCATTTGGTTATGCATCTAAGGGGTGTCACAATTCATGCAAGGCTGAGAGAATTTGAAGGAATTGTGTCCCCTTCCCATCTAATATTTCCAGATGAAAACGGAGGTCGTCCAAATCCTTTTTCAATTCGAATACTAGGTCTTATAGAATTGTAAGGCCTTCTTGTATCTTTGTGCATGAGACACAGTCTGTGTCGGAGTGAGGTTGTGCCTATTGATTCCCATGGCTGGCGCCAAAACCTTCACTCGAAGCTTGGGCGTAGAAATATTGGGTTGGGGGTGAATGGACTAGCAAAGGTTCATGGGCCGAATTCACAGGAGAATTAGGAGGAACGACTGGAGCTGGCTGCGAGGAAGAGGCCAAGTATGAAATTGGCCTTGGGTTGAAACCCAAAGAATTTCCCAATAGATCAAACCATTTGATCCTGCATGCATGGGGCGAGGAGAGGGGTGAGAGACCACCAAGGCTATGGCCATACTGCGTCAAGGAGCTTGGCAAGGAGGGTGATGAACTGTGGGAGGGTGCAGGCAGGGGACGGAGAGCTAAGCACAGTCAGTTTGGCTTCCAAGCCGAGCCGCGTTTAAATTTTCCTCACTGACTCAGAATGATTGATGCATGGTGAGGAAAATCAAGCACATGAAGAAAGTTAAGGAAGCCAAGGAGCAGCCGAGGAGAGCACATACTACTGGAGGACTCGGTCGAGTGTGAATGAAGCTGCGAAGATGCCTCGTGAGGTTCAAAGTGAAAAAAACACTAGTGGAAGAGGACACACACGATGAGAGTAAAGACTGAGCCATTGAATTGGTCCATTGAGGGGACGAGAGGCCAGATCCAGGAACACTAGGAGTAATGGAGCTCTAGTTACAATGGATTTTTTTAAAATGCATGGCGCTGGAGGGAGGGGAGGGCATGCACCTGTCATGTGGTTGGTGCCATGTTGGTTGTCACATGTACTTTCCATTTGACATCTGGACGACACTATCACCCCATCCGGGGAGATGTCGATGGATAGAGCCTTTTCCTTTCATCTCTGGAGGATGAGATGCGTCTAGTGGATGGAAGCTTGGTAGAGGAGGTCTGGTCCCTTTAAGTTAGTTCCAAGATTGGATAGATTGTCTGTGACCTGATTCGCTTTTCGTCTCACATGCGAGGGGATGAGGGCTTGATTGGGTCAGATAAGCGTTCAATTGTTCTAAGTCCATAAGAAAGTCACCAATATACCACTGGAAGAGAGTAGTATTTCCAGGATACAATTAAAAGAGAGGCGTTCAATTACTTTTGACTCCATTTCCACCTTTTCAAGTTGAAAAGATTCCATTTCCAATTTTTTTGTTTTGAAGTTGAAAACAAGATAATACTAGCTATTTACAAAATGTTAGGGTGATCAATATGTGTGATAATCCACCTGCTAAAGCACAAGACGCTTTTAATTGGACCTTGTGTTCGTACTCTACCTTGACATGGACACGTTAGATATGTATACATATTTCTTAAAAAATTTAGTTGTTTTTTGCTCACTTTCAATTTAAGATTTCTAAACTTTAAAAGAATTCAATTGTTTTATAAAGAGATATAAATTTTAAAAGAATTCAAATGTTAAAAGAAAGGTTTGAAATTTAAAAGAATTCAATTGTTTTGGTTTTAAAAAAATTGTATATGTTTTTTTAAAATTTATTTTTATTACAAAAATTATAATGGAATATTTCTATTATTAATGTAATAAAGATTTAACATAAAAATATTATAATGATTTATTTTTTTAAATTTAAAATGGAATTAGTTGTAGTTGGAGGTGACACCTAAATGTGTATTTATTTATTTGCAGGTGACACCTAAATGTAGTTGGAGATGACACTTCATTGTCATGTTTGCTCTTAAATACTTGTCTCATCAAGTTGGATCTTTAATGCTTTTAACCATCTCGTCAAGTTGGATCTTTAATTCCTTCAAGCGTCTTCTACACAGAACTTCAACCTTGTCTTTGTTCTTCATATTTTATGTCACCTTTATGCACAGTTCACCTTCCTCTTTCTTGTCTGCGCCATTTTCCGATTCATACTTCCAACCTTCAAACTCCTTTATTGTTTTTCTTTTTTTTCTATTTTTCTCTTTTTCTATATATTAATACACTATGGTACACATATTGTGCACTGCGACTAGTGTGCATAATCTCATTTATCCCTATACAATTTCAGTCGACTATTGTTAACTAGTCCTTCCACAAATTCTCCATTCAGTTTCTCCAATTGGATAACACCTGCATCTGTCACAAACTTGATCACATATGGTCCTAGCCAATGCATCTAGAAATTCCCTGGGTGCTACAAAAATATTGTTTGTAATGATCCCAATCCATTATGCAAGGATCATCACGGTTTTGGTGGCTTTTTAAAACTTTTTCTGGTTGTGGTATTTCGTCAAACACTTTGTTGATCTATTTGTTCACTTGTGTTTACTTGTTGAATGGCCTCTTGATTTCGGCCTTAGGGTTTACTGATGTGTTTATATGAATGTTTGCAGCAAATAACAAGAAGAGACAACCAAGGTTATCATTAAATATTATCAAATGATAATCATACATGAATCCTAAGTAGAGGCTCTTGCCTTCCTTTTATACTTTTTGTCTCACCTTGTCCCTCCAAAGTGACTTTCATTTTATTAATATTTAATTAATTAATTAAATCACTTTAATTAATTAATTAACCTTTTTATCTCTGAAAAGGTCCTTATCTCTCCTTGTGGCTTCCCTGGCCACTGAAAGTCACTTCTAGCCATCCCTTTCTGTAGTGTTTCTCTTCCAAATTCCAATGAGCTAGTACACTGAGAGGTTCCTCCAAGTAATGTGCCCAATATTACCTCTTCATTGATTTCAATTAACTTATAGCTCAAAATAGTCAAAATCATGGAAATCGTCGGAATGCAATGAAACCAAAGCTAACCTTTGCGGAATGGCTCATAATGATGGAATATGATGACCAATGCAAGCTGGACCCCACAATGCCTCTCAAATACCCCTTTACTTTCTTTAACATCCATATGGCTACTCTGGTCATCATAAATCTCTGCACTGTGATGATGTCCCAAAGTGGGGACATTACAGTCCTCCCTGCTGAAAATTGCTTGTCCTCAAGCAATAATCGAACCCCCTCAAGTATAATGCTAGGATCCCATGTCCACCTATTGGTTACATAGTAGAACCCATCCAATGATGAAAAATCACACATGATGCCCCCTGGGTCTCATATCAAGTCATGAACTGCTAGCCCCTGGGATGCATAATCCTGAAATACACCAACTCCGTGAGTCTCCTGTACTTGACACATGGCCTCATCCTAGAGTGAGTCCATCCTTCTAGTCTCTACAAAGATCCACACAACCTCCATCAACTGCACATGTTTATTCCCAACCAAGGTGATGCGATACCTCCATGAGGCACTTGCAAGCGATGCGCTCCTCTCAACACTGAAGATCAATGGAAAGTTAGAATAACTTTCCCTTGCCATGGTCCACTCTCCCCTGTCGATCAATGAACTGATCAATCCTGCAATCCTTGGGTCCCATGCTAACCTCTGTCAAAGATCCTCATGTTGACACTGCCATGGCTGTCTGCCCCCTACATACATCCTAAACCCTCCTCTCCTAGGTCCTCCAATTGAAATACCTATGACCGCTGGACCTGTTGTCCAACAACTGTATCAGTGAAGACACGTGTGTAGAAGAAGTACCTATCCAAACATCTCCATGCCCTATCATGATGATCAAGAGGAAGAAAAGGTCTCTCCCCATAGGACAAGTACCTGTAGACCCACTCCAAACCAACCAAGGTGGAGTGTGTGTCTCTTTGGTGCAACCTAGGTCAACATGAACATCGTGCTAACAAAACAGATTCTTGGGTCCCATGGAAAAATTGGAAGTTTATCACTTCCAATCTCCTCTAACTGCTCCTATGTGAGATTGATCACTATCAAAAACCCTATGTGCTCATCTACTACCACCTGGCCCATGATGCTCTCTCTCACACACCAAGTCACAATTGGCTGCCTATGACAATCCATCTGTCTCCGATTGGATGCCGTAAAGGTACTCATGTCAGTAGGCCTCGACCTAAGCACTCTCCATGCTCTCAAACACTATCTATATCTCCTCATGTGACTACTGATCTGGTGAAGGTGCTCACTCATAACTATGGGTTGTTGAAAAAGAGTGAAATATGCATACTCCCCTAAGTGTGTCTCCTCCATGCAAGTCAATACACCCCTCTGAATATCATCATACATATCGACATGTCTCTGTGATCTATCACTCATCACTGTATGCTCTAGAATACTCATGTCATCTCCCGTAGACTGATGTTGCATCACAGATCCTGGGTGTACTGCTAGATCAACCTCTATATGGAGATCAACCACTCCCAAGACACAAATGGAAGTGTCCTCCATCAACTGGTGCTCCTCTGCTAGATCATCAACATCCTCTATCAACATGACTGATTAATACACTTGAGTGTCCACTAATACAGATGAAGTGGATCTCTAAGGGATCTCCTCAAGAGACTCATCTGTCCTAGACTCTAATTCTTGAAGGGCGGTCTATGTGCCTCTCAAGAATCCTCAAGTGCTCTCCCACTCTTGAGTGAGTTTGTCCATCTCCAATTCCTGCTCCCTCAGAGCCTCATGATACATCTCACCAACCCTCAGTAGATAATCCCTGTCTGTCAACAACTACTGGTAGTCAGTCCTCATCACAGATACTCTCTTCCTAAGAGTATGAAAATCATCAATGGCAATCCCCTCATCTAAACTACCATGTGCCACTGATGCTCTCCAGCAATAATCTGCCATCACTGCATGCATGTCATCAATACGTCTAGTGGCTTCCATGATCATAGCCTCACTAACTCTCAATTGTGTTGCTAAGTGGTGTGACTCTTGATCATGGTCATGCTGAGGTGCCATCTCAGACCCCTCACGACTAGTGTCAGTCCTGCTAGTGTCAAATCTAGAATCCCCAACAACACCCTCTGCATAACATGACATGTTGAACTGTCCACTATCTATCATGTTACTGGGTACTCCTGTATGCCACTGCATCCCATCACTAGATTCTATCTCCCCCTGAATCACATTGTATCCTGTATGAGAAGCCGTATCCTCCTGTGCACTCAACCTACTACTATCCTCTGTGCTTGGATCCCATATATTTGTGTCTAGACACATGCTATGGTCATCCTGAATACTTAAGAGTGCATCCTCATCAATGCAAACCGATCCTGGAAGTAAGTGCTCCATCAACCTGTCCACCTCTGCAATCTGCTCAACCCAGGGATTCTCCAATAGATGTGACTCCATCTCCTCTGGGTGACCTATATGTGTGGGGTCAACTTCCTGTACATCCTATACCTCCTCATGGATCTATGGGTCTACATGTCCATGGTGTGCATCCCTCACACTAGGCTCATCCATCATACCTGAAGTGCCACTGATCTCCTCATGTGATGTGGCTATCATGGGTGTCTGAATAGGTGACAGATGTGTAACGGCCCCCATAAGAAGCTCATCATCTCCATATGCTAACACATGTGACTCTTCACTAGAGTCACCACTCTGCGGAGACATAAAGACATTAATGGTATGTGATATGTTTGCTAGTACACTGGTGATATCGTCCTGTCCATCCAATTGCCTATCCACTACACAAGGGTCATCATCCTCCTCAAGCGTGCAACCATCCATAGCCTCTGTGCAAGAGTCATCATCGCTACCCTCTGAGGTAGAGTCACTATCACTAGCCTCTATGCAATAGTCACTATCATCATCGGACTACTCCAAATCCTCATCATCACTATTATAGTGTACCTCAATGATATGATTCTTACCCTTACCCCTACACCTATGATCTGGTTCCCAAGGCACCTTGCAATTATAGAAAAGTTGTGTGCTCCTAATGGGTGTGGGGTTTCTCTATGCTTCCCTCCATCTAGCTACTCTGGGTCTGCTTCCCTCTACTATGTTGGTCCAATATGTCACCTCATCTTTGCTCCAACTGGGGTTTTTCAAGGATATAAACTTTTGGAGCATTATTAGAGGCCCAAGTCTCTCACAAAGTGCATTATATTATCTTTAACAACTCACAACTATTCCAACAAAATATGTAAACCCCATCTTTTCTTATGGAAGATCCCTCGGGCTGGCAGGAGTCTAAGCTATGATACCACTGTAATGATCCCAAGCCATTATGCAAGGATCATCACGGTTTTGGTGTCTTTTTAAAACTTTTTCTGGTTGTGGTATTTCATCAAACACTTTGCTAATCTATTTGTTTACTTGTGTTTACTTACTGAATGGCCTCTGGATTTTGGCCTTAGGGTTTACTGATGTTCTTATATGAATTTTTGCAACAACTAACAAGAAGAGACAACCATGGCACATACCTCAACCATATGCAATATGATAGACAAGCCAAAACATCTCAAACAACTTTTATTCATGAAATAGAGAAACCTTCTACAATGAAGATGTCGATCTAGAATGCTCAACATATGGCCAAGAAGATAGACAATAGATCTTCTACAAAATGCTCCCGACAATACAAAATAAGGCTCCAAAGGTTGGATAAGAAATGAAGACCAATGCCACGTCCTGCTGGATAATTGAAGCTCCTCAACAATTTGGCCTTGGTGCCAAAGATGTCCAATCACCTCAAGAAAGATGCCAAACAATAGATTGGGTAATGGTAAGAACAACCCAGGTGCCCGAATCTCCAAGATCCCTCTCAAAGCCTTTATATATGAACTCCTCCATTGATTGGTGCGCCCCACTGGATGACTGAAACCCTAATAATTCAGCCTCTCTCTTAGAGACCTCCAACAACTCCACCAATCCACTAGAATGATAGATCATTGCATGACAATGAATACCCAAGTGCTCAAATCATCAAAATACCCACTCTCAATACAAATTTATCCTCCACTAAAAGACTCTGGAAAACCACCAAGAATGATGCCAAGACACCTGCAAAGAAAACCCAATACCTGGAATTCCCAAAATCGCTTCTCCTCATCTAGGACGAATCCTCCCTCAATGAATGGTGTGCCCCTCTTGCTGGAAACCCTCAACTGGTGCACCCTCTCTCTATCTGCACAAGCAACTGATGTAGAATCCTCCTGCAGCTGAGTAGATCTAGAACTAGAATGGCGTGGGAGCATATTGCATCTCCGAGACAAAGCTAAGGATCATCACGGTTTTGGTGTCTTTTTAAAACTTTTTCTGGTTGTGGTATTTCGTCAAACACTTTGTTGATCTATTTGTTTACTTGTGTTTACTTGCTGAATGGCCTCTTTATTTTTGTCTTATGCTTTACTGATGTGTCTATATGAATGTTTGCAACAAATAAAAAGAAGAGACAACCATGGAACATACCTCAACCATTTGTAATATGATAGACAAGACAAAACATCTCAAATAGCTTTTATTCATGAAATAGAGAAACCTGCTACAATGAAGATGTCGATTTGGAATGCTCAATAGATGGCCAAGAATATAGACAATAGAGATGCTACAAAATGCTCCTGACAATACAAAATAAGCCTCCAAAGGGTGGATGAGAAATGAAGACCAATGCCACGTCCTGCTACATAACTGAAGCTCCTCAACAATTCGGCCCTGGTGCCAAAGAGGTCCAATCACCTCAAGAAAGATGCCAATCAGTAGATCGGGTGATGGTAAGAACAACCCAGGGGCCCGAATCTCCAAGATCCCTCTCAAACCCTGTAGATCTGAACTCCACTGAATGCTGCGCCCCACTGGATGACTGAAACCCTAATAATTCGGCCTCTCTCCTAGAGACCTCCAACAACTGCACCAATCCACTAGAATGATAGATCGGGACACGACAATGAATACCCAAGTGCTCAAATCATCAAAATACCTGCTAGATCCTTAGATCTAGCTACCCTCTAAATAATGGTGCGCCCTCCTCTTGGGAAAACATCCCACTCTCAATACAAATCGATCCTCCACTGAAAGACTCTAGAAAACCACCAAGAATGATGCCAAGACACCTGCAAAGAAAACCCAATACCTAAAATTCCCGAAATCACTTCTCCTCATCTAGGACGAATCCTCCCTCAATGAATGGTGCACCTCTCTTGCTGGAAACCCTCAACTGGTGCACCCTCTCTCTATCTGCACATGCAACTGATGTAGAATCCTCCTGCAACTGAGTAGATCTGGAACTAGAATGGTGTGGGAGAGTATTTCATCTTCGAGACCAAGATTGGAACAAGCTAGGTGGAATCTTTCACCACCGAATC